>JACXSJ010002151.1:0-55070 GCA_014851325.1 Pentalonia nigronervosa | reverse complement strand
AAAATAATTTGTTTTGCGTGAAATATATACTTGTTCATTAACAATTTAATTTCTAATAAAATAATTTTGAAATAATTTTCACGTGACATATATCGCCGTAGGTGTACAATTATAATTATTATTTTAAAAAACTGTTTATATTGTATTATATAGTATAACTGTATAAATAATTTATTTTTAATTAGTAATTAAGTAGGTTGAAAAAATTCTTAGGATCAACATTATTTTTAATTCTAGCAATAACGAGACTTTTATAAAAACGCTTGTATTACATTTTCAAAATTTAAACATGAATATTAAACATTTTATGAAATTTTAACTACAAAATAATTTGCAAAATTTTCTCAATTTGACAAATTTCCTAAAAACTCTAACTTTTATAAATCAATATTGTGACAATGTATTTTTGATATTTTTTTCTATTGGTATATGAATAACTAATAAGAAACCTTTGATTTAATTTCCAAGGTTTTATATCGGCTAAACATTTTTATCAACATTTATAGAGGAAAAAAACTAAAAAATCAAAAATGTCTATATATAGTTGGAAAAGAGTTAAAATATATGAAAATTTTATATAATGTTTAATAAATAATATAGACAAAATAATATAAACATTTCGTGAAAATTCCAGTGATCTACGGTTATTCGTTTTTGAGTTAGACTCAAAAGCAGAATCGATTTGTTCAAAAACTGGTTTTGTGTAAAAATTGCATTTTTAATATTTGATTATTTTTCCCAATTATTTTGAAAAATACTGGGATTTTATAATTTTTGACTCCCGAAGTAACAAGATAGAAAAATAAAACAATTCACATCATTATAAATCAATATATTCATCGGTCAGTATTTAAAATGTAAAATGAATGCATTCTGTAAGTAATTTTATGGTTCGTTGTAAATGAACTATTGTTATAATATTATCAATACAATTAATTATTTTATTTGGTACCTACCACAGGTTATTAAAATTCAAATCAGATCGAAATTTATAATTTTAGTTATTTTAGGATATTTTTTTATGCGACGCGTGGCTGTCAATAAAAAAAATATTTCTAAAACATTTAGTTACGAAATAAAGACAAATATCATGATTTTCACGGATTACACCTATCGAATTTTATTTCATAACATATTATACCATTTCCGTTACGTAAATGATAAAACACTATTCGTTCGTGAATGTGACACAATAATATGCTGCTGCTGTTGATTTACGAACATATTAATATCATTATCTGTCCGGTGTCGTTTCCATACCGGAATAACATTATCTGAAACGAAATTATTCAAAACCATCTGCATAGTGTATATATTAATATTATTGTTATTATAATATCTTGTGCGAGCACAATATACGGCTCGCACTCGTTCGCTATCGGTGGTATTCGTATTCAACAGTTGCCGGCCACGTCAAAACTGCTCTTGACCAGCCACGATGAAGTTTTCGAAAATCGTACGATACACCAAAGTATTCTTTTTTTTTATTTTATTATTGTTATTCGCGACTGTCGTCGTACACTTCAGACCGTCCCCATCCCGCGGAATATTATTTCCGTCTGTTAAAAAATGTAAAAAAAAAAAATGAAAATTGCCGTCGACGACAAATTACGGAAACAGAACTTGCGTATAATACGATTAAGTCGTTGTGATATTATCATAATAACCGTCCGTTTTTTGGTGTCTCTGTGCACAGATGATCGTTCACCGACACCGACGGATGTTGGTCTTCGGTAGCTTAGCTGTCGTGTTGGTGCTGATAGTGATGGCCAAGCACGAGAACAACGTTCGGTTCATCAGCAGCGACATGGAAAATGCCAGGCCACGTGACGTCTGGGAATACGTGTCGGACTTTTCCAACGTGATGCAGCTCAACCCGACCATGTGAGTGCGTACGACGTGTACGATATTATTTCAATAATACCCTTATTATAGGCATGACAATTTAATTACATATTGTGTGTATTTATTGGTAACGCGATAGCGATGGAAATAATAATAAAAATAATCATTACAAAACGCGGATAAACTATTATATTATTTATTAAAATTGTATTTTTTAACTACCTACTTATCAACGTACTATAACAGTATTAATTTATTAGGCTGATTAGGTTAACGAGTGTGCGATACACTTTTGTCATGTATATAATAATAATATGCAATAAGATTTTTATAAAATACCTTCGGGGGGGGGGGTGGTTGCGGTTTTAAAAAAAAGATGAGAAACGCTTCAGTTACATCATAATTTAGTAGATAAATGCATTTGCGGTAATCTTTAGTTGATAGATATATTATGTATTGCATTTTTTGGTGGTGAGAGGAGGATTTACCGGTATGACATATTAAAGAAAACATTGTTTTTTAGATATACGATAAGACGTAAGACATAAGACATAAGTCATAATAGACATAAGATCATGACTCGTGTGACTCATATCCAGAATATCCACAATGAAGTAACAACAGAAAGAAACAGAAAAAATATGTATTTTACAGTTGTTAATTTTTAACTTTTAAATTTTAATACTCACAAATCGTTTGTATAAGAATACTATTAACTTATCTTTTGACCCAATCAATAAAAAAATTAATTCTGTCGAATTCAGTACTGTACTATTTCTATAAAATATCAAATCATTTAATAAAAAAATTGAGTCTATAGAATTCAGTACTGTACTATTTATATGAGATAATCTAGTGCAATATTGACGATGATCTTCAATCTTATCTGTACACAAACTCGAGGTGCTAAATATGCATTACTCGAATTTTTGTTCAACAGTGTATTGGTGTGGGGTTGGCTATTCAAAATATTTAATATTAGGTATATTTAAATAATAACACAATATTATATTATGGTTATAATTTCTGAAACAACATTTTATAGTAACTTTTCACTCATGTGAATACATATCGACCCAAATTTCACAATATCGCCATAGCCCCTTTATAAAATCAGTGAATATGTCTTATAGAAATTTGAATATAGAAATACTTTAAATTTTATAAGGGTTTAATAAAAAAAAATAACAACGCGATCTTAAAGTTTATAGTTGTATTTAAATGTCTACAAACCATTATTGAGAAATGAGTACGAATTAAAATTGGCGTATAATATTGTTGGAATACCTATTATGTATATATATATTAATGTATATTTTTATAAACATAAACAAATTGACAAGGGTTATTTTAAAGTATAAAATACCACTTTTTTTTTTTTGTTAATGAACCCCTCAAAAAGTTTTAGAATTATAAATTGTTGGCCATTTATTTTCTCCCCCTAAAGTCTATAGTATATAAATATCAAGTGAACGATAATGATAAGTATCTTTTATGTTTGTAATTTTAGCCAATTAGGTTTTAACTCAAATTGGCCCTCCGAGTGTGTCATAAAAGTTTAAATTAAACTTTCTACTGTTCTACCTTTATTTTTTAATAAATAATTTCATCTACACTATGTTGCGTCTCTATTTTATCCTGTTTTGTAGTAAAATAAAAAGTAAAAGAGAGAAGGGAAGCCCGTCGTAGCGAGCCAATTCGTAGTAAAATAAAAGAATGTAAAGGCCAAAAAAATGTTGTCCGAATAGGAGATCAATTCATGGTAGAGTAAAATATAAAGGTAATGAAAAGGAGACCCACTAGGGAGTATAATTTTATTCTACTACAAAATATTATTAGTTAAATATATTTAAAGTACTTATTGATGTCAAAATTAATATATCCACTTACCTTAAGTTCACCTGTGGACTATATATACAGACCCTCTCTGGAGTGGAGACGTATGTAATTCTGTATCGATGCGTGTTATGATCATATGATATAATTTATATCATTATAACTGAATATTCACTTTAAAACGTATGTTAGACGTATGTTAAAACGTACTATTTATAATTACTCAACAGTACTTATATTGGTATATTTGTAATAATTAATCTGGATTTGATGACGAGGAATACCTTGGAGTCCTCCTGTTTATTATTTTTCTAAAATGTATGTAAGTGTGTCTTTACACAAGTTCTTCAAATACAAAGTTATTGTTTTATAAGTTCGTATGATAAATATGTAATTTGCTCGCTCTGAGCCTAATTAGCTTGTTTTATTGTATATTTTATTTAGTTTGAATCCAGATAGAATATATGCTTAATCTTTATCTATTCTGAGAGGTCTGGCGTAAGCACCCTCGCGTGAGCTCTGATTGCCAGAGATGCAAGTATACAGTCTAACAGAAACAATAAATAATTATGTATATTTTTATATTTTACATTATTTTGAAAAAGCTTGAATTTAATTTATTGAAGGATGTATAATACGAGGGTACGGATGATGTAAGTATGTATATTCTTATTGGAATAGAGTTTAGGCAACGTGAAAGAATAACATAGGTGCTTTTTTAATTATTTAAAATAAGATCAATATACTAATATAACTCCATACTTGATGTTAAGATCAATGTGATGATTGAATTAAAACTGAGAGAAATAAAATATGTTAGTTTTGAAAGAAGTAAAGGTAACATTTTGGTTGAAAATGGCGTGGACATTGTGCACCGTATGCATTGTGGTAAAAGACATCATCAAGTGGTGTTGTGTGCGATGTCTTATACATATAAGCGCGATGTCTCCACCTGTTTCAGTCGCGTTACGCGAGAGTTGATTGTGTGTGTGTCACTTAACCTGTATATCTGCGTTATGAATATTGCAGTTATTTAACGTGGTTTGCATGGTTTATATGAAGAGGATATTTGTGATGTTTTGCTAAATCTTGTCATCATGTGGTGTCATTGCTGTATTTCTCTTATGTTGTTTTGGGGACGTTGTTTGAATTGTTGGAGTGAATGTCGTTAGTCGACCATAATATGTAACTTTCGTTTCATATGCGGGGATGATATTTGAGTGGTGTATATATTATGCATTATTCGTATTGTGGCAAATATGATATTCGACATAATATTGCATTAAAGAATTTAATCTTAGACTTGTATATGTAGTCTGTGTGGTCTGTGTCACGTCACATCCGGTAAGTGTTGCATATTATTTTTTTATTGGATTTTGTTTGCCCAAATATGGGTAAGATTTATACATTGACAGCTATTAGTGTGATCTTAATAGTTTTTAATTATATGCAGATGTACCAGGAAGTTGGTTAGTTAATATTATTTTGTATTGTGTAGTATATTTTACATGTGTTTGATTTGTGTACACCAAAGTACGCTTATATTAGGAATATTCATCCTACCTATTTATTTAATTATAGGGTATATTGTTCATATATTACAGTGTTAAACAAAAATAAAAATATATACTTAAATATGTTTTCATTATTAATGGTTGACTATACTAAAATTCTTTCGTAACTTCATTGCAGTTAAGTACAATTTTTACTCAATACGGCGCGCCTTGATAGGCCATTTATTATTTGCTCACATAATTGTATTACCGAAAACGTTTTGAGAATAATATTCAACGCCACCGCCTGTTGTATGTATAATGTTATATTATTATAATATGCTTTCTTTTTTTTCTCCCCCCCCCCTCACATTTTTGACAGTTTTTAGTCGAGTGTTATTTGTGGTACTGTGTGAATTTTTTATGCGTTTCAACGCAGTCACAAGCACTTTCTGTGTACAATATACGTATTGGGATCAAACACTTCTGTAATACAGTTTATCACGTGTTAAATATTTATTTTAATAACACCACAATAATAATAACAACAGCAGAGCATAATGGGTGTATAGGTACGTTATTATGTTAATAATATATATACGAGTAGGTAGGTATATTACTCAGCACACTCGGAAATAAAAAATATTGACGTTGTTGGGGGTGTTTTATTTTTTATATAATATATATATATATATATATATATATTACTATAAGATAATTGAATTTTATTTCCCAATGCAGGGCGGCGTCTCGAAATATATATACTAGAAATAATAACAATATAATATATTATTTTTGTACGGTCTAATGTGGTGTAATTCTCGTCGGTCGCTCTTGAGAAATTCTATTACCGAAATTGAGATTCGCCTGCGAACTTCACATAAGAAATACCATCTACCATATACCCATGTACAATAATATGTTTACACACACACGTAGGTATTTTTTAACGTATCGGTATCGGAAAATAGATACCTATGCTATATAATAATATACCGTGCCAATGTGAAAGCCTTCCGGCCATACGTGCTTTGTGTTTTCGAGATAAAAAAAGGTGGCGCTCAGACAGTGCGATGTAACGATTCGCAGCTTGTAATTTTTGCTCGTCGCTATTACCTATTATTTATTTATTTTTTTTAATTCATCCCCAACATTATTATGGCCATTGGTGGTGACAATATATCACATATTATTCAAAAGTGCATTTAAAGTGTTTTTATATAAACAAAAAAAAAAATACATAGTTCGTAATACGCGAATGAGTAACATAGATTAAATTAATAAATTATATAATATAAAGTTAAATTTATCTCATACACGATAATCAAAAGTTTATGTTTTGTGTATATTTGTGAGTTTATTGAGTATTTGATTTTTAGGATTATGAGTTTCTAACAAGAATTGAATGAGGTTTGCGGTATTTGATACAGTATCAACGGATATTTTGTTTATCATTATGAAGTCGGTATTTTGTGATCCTAAAATTATGAATAAGAACATTTCAATTTGGAATTTCAGTCGTCCAGTTATTAAAACAAATGTTTTAGCAAAACGTCTTTTTTAAAAAAATTTGATACACGTTTATGGTCTATCACCTGCACGCTATTTCATTATGAAAAGACTCACTAAATAATCTCTTTGTTTCTCGCATAGGTATTATCACGTAATATATAATACAATAATTATGGTTACATAATCTTTTCATTAGTAAATACATAATTCTAATGAAAAATGTTACTTAGGCATTTAACTTGGAAAATGTAAATTATGTTTTTATGATTAAATTATTAATTGTACAAATATTAAAATCCGAACCAACATATAATTATATCGTGAATTTGTAATACAATAGTCAATATTATATATTACATAGTAGCCACTTTACCTAACTAGTGTAGGTATAATATTATAATGTCTTCAAAATTTGTGTTTATTTTGAAATATTTTATGATCGTATATCTTTATAAGCAGCTTATATAATTTATCAAAGATTGAGAATGCCATAGAATAATTTTCATAGATAATTAAGGAAATTAAATGTGATGGGTTTATTTTATTTTTAATTTAACTTAGAGAAGACTATGTAAAACAATTTTTTTTTTTAAATAAATGATTTTTTTTTCACAGTATTTCCTCTAGTACCTTAGACCTACTCTAGTGCATACAATATTTAAATATTTTATATGGCCTTAAAATGAATGATGGTAATCTTTTAATATAACCTTGTATTTTTTTTTTATTATTATTATTCATTAAGGCGTCAACTGTGAAGTTATCAGCCGGTGGTACATTATTTACATTATTACATAAGATAATATCTTTTGAACCTTATATATTATATTGTACAAGCATTTGGTTTTTAATTTATAATTTGAACTTGTAGGTTTAGCTAAACAAATTCATACCACATAAAATAGTTATATTGAAAAATGAAACTGTACTTACTTCAGTTAATAAATAACTTTGAAAGTGTAGTCAAATATATTTAAATGATTACATTTTCATAAGGTTTTTTTTTTTAATTATCTTAATCAAACAACCTTTGTAAAGATAATTTTAAATTATCCAGTTTGATTAAGTTGTGGAGGTATTGGCTTGAATACTTAATAGTTACATTAAGAAAAAAAAATATTGTTTTAACATTGTCGACTTAACTATTACAAGTCACGTATATCATTGATGGAAATAATATCTAATTTTAAAACATTTATTTTGCATTTTGATGGATTTAAAAGTCATTATAGGCTAAAAAAATTGTTAAATATTAAAACAATTTTATTGTAGATACACAATTGTACATAATCCAATGAAGAATGATTTCAAATAGTTCATTCGCAGTGTGTTGAAAATATAAAAAAAAAATCCATAATCATAAGTTGTTTAAATCTATGGAAATCTGTGTGTTTAATAGTCACTGACGGTATTGGAGGCACTTTTTTTCGAATTTATTGCTTCTTCCCATGGTGGTTTACAAACGTTCAACCAGATAGCGTTACACTGTTGGTCACAAACTATTTCGTTTCGAATCTTATCGTACTGGTAACATAATTGTTAACATTTTAACTTTATTGTCCAGAGAAAATAGAAGTTTCAGATTAACATTTTAAATTATTATTATTATTATTATTATTTTCTGTTATTTTGTTAATCATATTAATTATATATGAATAGTATTATAAAGTTTATATAATATCATGTACTATTTAACATACCATTTATTTGTTAGAATAATAGAATTATAACGATATCGAATATTTTATTGTCCACTGTCTTTTATTTTCACAATGTCTAATACTAAAACGCATCGCGTGTAGATAACACGTTATTGTATTTTTGATAAAAGCAGACGGAGTCTTCTGCGGGATTTGCTCTACTGCGATCATAATATTATTATTATTATCAGCGGGCACTTCACAGTGCACGCCCGGATTTTGGGATTTACACATTTTGGTATTATTATTATTACTATTATCACATATTGTACGTATATACCAACGGCTCAGAATAGTATTATATTATCATATAAACGTACGGTCAAGCTATTTCATAGTCGATTTGATTGTGATGGAATAGAATTAAAATAATAGTATATACGCGCCCTTATGCGTACACGGTCAATGGCCTCGTGTGTACTAAATAATACCTACAAGACACAAGTACGATGCGATTTTAATGTATAATCATAATTATATATATATATATATATATATTATCATGATATTACGTATTTCGTATTATTAGTCGATATTTTGACATATTATAATATCTGGTCAGGCAGTTATTCTATTAGCCACTGCTACACACAATATTTTTATGTCTATTACCGTGATATTAACATCTCTATTGAAACCGGGTTTCAACACATTGCAGTATCAATGTTCAGTGGTGTCATGATAAATGTTTGTATAAAATAAAATAAATGGTTACAATAATATTATTATGATTACACGATAGAATACAAAAGTTTGGCGAATCTGTCGTCAATCATTTCACAGATAACTATCTTATATACATTTTTTAATAATTATTATGTCGTCTCAATAACATTCAATCATTTAGATATATAAATATAATTCAATTTTATCAAAATAATACGAACCACACGGTCTCTACTTTCTTGCTAGGTCTTGCTAGAATTTATCATACTGGTGAGTGCTATAGACGATGTAACATAAATAGCAATTATAGGGTAACAAAAACTTTTTGAAAGTCTTAAAACTTAAAAGTGGTATCGTCTTATTTAATTAACTTGGATATATCGTTTATAAGTTGTGTGTGGTTGGTCTTCGTAGTCTTCTAGAAAAATATTACACTGAGGTAAACACGGTCTAGGTTCGGAGGTTTTTTTCGCAGATTTTGAAACGATGAGTTCCTTTGGTTTCATTTATAGACTGCCATGGGAGTTTTTAAATTGATTTTTTATCCATGTCGATAGGTGTTGGTTTATCCCGTATCATTGAAAAACAGTTTCGTAAGAACCCAGGGGATTTTAGTACTATTTACAAGAATTTATTTTGTGGATCTTGTAAGTTTTTAATTTTTGTTCGGATGCAACCGCCGTAACCCCTACTGGGAATGCGTAGGAGGTTGGTCTTATTATTGCCTCATATATTGCAGGAGAGAATATTTCATCTGCAGAGTTTGAGCTGTGATTTAATAAGGGCAAACTCTATGATTTTCTTCCTTGTGGGATACGCATACTCAATTAACATCATTACATATCGAGCTCTATTATATTATATATTATATTCTAATTCAATTTCAGTTTGTTTTTATTGTTGATTTTTATTCAAGCAAGGTTGAAATTACTACTGTAAGCAAAACTCGAATAATACCACTTTCCATCCTGTTTTATCAAATACTATGCTTATAATAACAATGTCAGATTATTTATGGTCACTTTCAATGGATACATTTGTTTTCACACGATTCATAAAAACATTCTAAAATCTAAAAAATATAATGAACTTGACAACAGTTTTGTAGGTAGGTATAGTTGACATATAAATTCTGAATTTGACCTAACTTGAACATAACAATTTTTTCATTCATCTATCCTCAGGTTTATGTACCTATAATGTAATCGAATTAAAATTCTTTGTTTTTAATAAATTAATCATAAGTAATAAGTATTCATATTGACTAAATGCATTATAGTTGTGTAATAATTAGGGCTCGGAAGTTGTAGGAGCTAAAAAAGGTAAAATATGCATGCAAATATGCACGAAAAAATTGCAAAATATGCATTATTAAAATATTATTCTGAATTCCAAAAATTAAATACATCAGATGCTGTTTACAAATTAATCATATACGTAAAAATTATTTATAAAATTATAACTAAATAAAAGTATAACTGGTTGGTATTTTGACATCTTATTGAGCTGAAAATAAAATTAACAATATTTTTTCAGTATTTTTTAAATTACAAAAAAAATACATGTTTTCTAATACCTATTAAGTTATTGCATTGAACCACCAATACTTTCTTAAGATTTTCTATTTCAAATGAACGGCGATTATTCGATAGAAGATTTTTATATCGAGAAAACGATCTTTCAATGTCAGTTGAAGTCATCGGAGCATATTTATAAAATTTTAAGTCATCGCCTGTCAAATCTTCCGGGAGTCCATCCATTGATTCACTATCTCCCGTTAGTATCATAGAAATCTTCATCATAGTCTCGAAACCGCGGAAGTTCGTGAAGGAGCTTTTAAAAAAATTTGTTTTACACTTGACACCAGTTTATCCACTTTAGGGTAATTTACACGAACTTCCTCTGCAACTCTGTGCAATCCGTGCGCTAAACATGTTACGTGTATTATTTTAGGATAGAGAATTTTTATAGTGTCGCCTGCCTTTTTCATGTAAGGTGCTGCATCAGACAAAAATAACAATACATCGTTGTGGCCTATACCATTAGGCCATAGTAGAAACATTGCATTATCAAATAGTTTTGTAATTGTAGAGTAATTGACGATAAGTTTGTACTACAAATAAGTATTTAGGCATACTAGCGTGATATACTAAATGCGTATCACATCACTGTTATTAACTCCGTAATTTACTATGGCGATGGTAATAAATACCTTCTTTGGTAATTTTGAGTTTTATATTTAATATTAGTTGAAATATACAGGTTAAGAAAGAAATAAATCAATTTTTTTAGAAAAATATGAAATATGCATAATTTGTGTATAAAATCAATGAAATATGCACTTTTTAGCTAAAATTGGCAAAATATGCAAAATATGCATTTTTAATTTTCAATTTTTTAACTCGCAATTGTATACTTCAAATTTCTAGCTTGGTCTGCTATAAATTAAGGGCATACAGAAAAATATGCAACTCCTACAACTTCCGAGCCCTAGTAATAATATACTTATAGTCTATAAGTATATATAGTATATAGTGATTAGTATATTATAAGAATATAATATATAAACTACAAATAAATTTAGATGGCTCTTATTATTATTAGAGAACATAATGTTATCATAAAATTAGGGCGATACTCAGCCAATATTGGTTTTTATTTATTTAAAGATGTCAACAAAATTGAAGCTTCCTTTAATATCAAACTACAATCAATAAAACGTTTTATAGATAAAATTGGATGGATTAAACTAAAACTATATTGTTATTTGTAAAATTAATTTTATTTCTAAGTGGCATATTATAAGTCGTATTAAATTTTTCAATTTTCTATATTATTTCTTTTCAATTTCAATTACTTTTAAATAAACAGATAATAATTGAACAATTTAACATAATATTAAATTAGTCCATGGTTTAATTTGAAATTGATACTTTTTTGGTTTTTTTTTAAATAATAAAACTTTTTTTTATTTAAAAATAATGAACGTAAATGTATTTATTTCAACTCAAAATTAGTATTATGAATTAACTTTTATAATTATTGAAATTAACTCTAAATTAATTTGAAGATCAATGAAATATTAAATTAATATTGATTTATTCTAAATAATATTAAGTGACAATCAACAGAAATGTAATTAAATAAGTATTAATACAAAATATGATGTGATTTAATTAAATTTAATAATAATATATAGGTACCAACAGAAACATGGCCAAAAGTAGTTTGAAGTTGTTAGTACTGTTTAACTATTGAAGTAAAGGATACAATTTTGATTATTTATACAGTAAAATATTTGTCAGGTTTTTGCGTACGCTTTAAATAATACGGTTTACTAAAATATATCTATTTTTTAAAAATACTTATTATAATAAAATATATTAAGGTACTGAAAAAAGTGTACCTAAATTGCCTATTCATAACGCCGCCTTACAGTCTTTTTTATTTTAATGCATTATAATAAACCATAATTTATTATAATAGCAGAAAAAAATAGCCTAACGGTGCGGTACTGATCCCAAGACGATAAAAAGAAAATAGTGTAGATACCATGGTAGAATGAGTATATAACTAGCTAAGTCAGTTATGGATACAAAGACGAAGAAAAAGAAATGTTAAGTCTGAGAGTTAAGCCTGCAGGTATACATTTTGTCATTTTGATATTGAACAATACGAAAAATGAACAACATAGGCGACGACGCTTGGCTTATAAAACACTCTGATGGCGATTTTTGTAGACGGAGCAATGCCGTTTGAAATCGATGTTCAGTGTTGCCGAATCAGGTACTGTGTACCGCCTAGCATTTTAATTATATAATATTATATTATATAACAAAAACATTTGCGGCAATATCAACGCCTCGTTTGAAATGTTCAGTATCTATAGAGGAACTCCATGGCCGAAGACTTTCGAGACGATTGCAGTGGCGGGCCCCCTCGCGAGCAAACCTAAATAATAATACAATATAATATAATATACGTATTGTGTAATACTTTTTTAGACTCGTCTTGTCCACTGCAAGTTATTTACTGCGTCCAAGACAAAGACGCATCATTGGGTGGTTAAATTAGGTTATAAATTCCGAGTTCGTGTCTATTGCAATTGTATAACAACATTTTTTTAAATGCCACACAGATTTTTTTAAGCGCTGTAGTTAAATATTCTTGTATACGTTTTAAATATAGTTTTTAAAAAAAAAAAATTGAATATAATAATATCCAATGCCTAGACTGTGTACTAAATTGTTATAATGATATAATGTATAAATTTTGTAGACTCATCAAGCCTGCGTCAACTGTAACTACGATGCAGTAGTCACAGCACTGAAGTATATTACTAACTGTCTAGCGTTTCACTAACGATATAGAATATTATATATATATATGAACAAACTTACATTATGTCTATATACACTATATTACAGTCATGCAGTGAAAATATATAATACTACCGCAATATATTGTTCTGTGTACTCATGATCATCAAGTAAATGTTATTTTTTTCACATTTCTCATATTTTATATTATATAGAACGAAATTCATAATAACGCACGAATCGACAGACTACAAACAGTGGAACTACACGGTCGAGTACGAAGAACACTTATCTCAAATTCCGTTCGTGATCAACAAGATTATCGGAGATTTCGTTGTAGACAAATCGCATTCGCAACGAGCAATCAAATCAACTCACCGGACATGTTTCGTCAAGATTTATTGTTGTGAGTATTATAATATACACGCGCGCACGCCAACACACACACACACACACACACACACACACTCATGCACGCTAATGGATTTTTATTAACAACGGTCAACCACAAGTTAATAATATAAAAATTATGTGTTTAATTATAGCATTAGGTTAATCAATTTAACCCTTCTCTAATGTATATGTTATTCAAAAAGTGTAAATACTGAAATACTGTTATATTAGTGAAAATTCATAATTTATTGTTCTTATTATATGGATTTGGATAATCGTTTGGGTTATTTATATCTATTTAAAATAATTAAAATAAACCTAACCCTAAATATATATATATCTGGAATATTCCAGATAAGTGTTAAGCATAATATTTTAATCTAAAAAAAACTTTCTTTTTACTACGCATTACAATATTCACTCTATCAGTGACGCTGGATTACCAAAGTAAAGGTGTGACAATATTTCATTATGACCACCCATATATACAATTATTAAACCCCCCCCCACCAAAAAAAAAAAAAAAAAATTTGTTGTAACTCCTTAAAAAAGGTGTGACGGCTGTCACACCTTTATACCGTGATCGGTGCTACTGGGCTCTATAAATAAGTAAGTTTAGTAAAAACATAAAATTTCGCATAAAGCATATATTAATCTTATAGAGACTGCTGTATTTATGTCTTTATAATTTTGAAAATTGACCACCATCTTTGTCGGTTTTATAAAACAAAACGTCTTCTTCGAGACACTGGTTCGCCCTCAGACGTATTTATTTTATTTAGTCTAATATTGTATGCATTTAATACCACGTTGCGATGTTGTATAGAAACACGTCACCACCCTCGTAACCCATTACCCCAATTCTGACCAACCTCATTATTAATTCATTTTGCATGCTTCATTTTTTCCCGCCCCTTAAACGTAATATACGTTTTATATTTAGACCAAGTTGCGCAACTGAACTTTAATACTACTATACCATTTATCGTGGCATTGGTTCACTTTCAAACTTATTGTATTGTAGTGAACACTAAATCGGAAATGATATTCGTGGACTTATCGAACGGCACCAGAGTCGTGGAGAAAATCAAATACGAATGCCCTTGGTTGTTGACCAGATTTTGCATGAACGAAGTCCTGTATCAGCGGAAGGAAATATTCAGACAGCTCCAGGCCGTGTTCGCGCACAAAAAATATTAGTGTTATTTTTATTCAAATTTATTTTATTATTATTCGTGTTATTATTTAGTTTAGTTTACTTTTATTTAAAAAAAATATATATATATTTATTTATTTATTCATAATCCGTCTTTACCGTAGGAAGGCAGTGCGCAGTTTGTTATTCTACTATCGTTTAATTAATAGCTTCTGTAAAATAAAGATTTGCCCTTCCCCGCCCTCAAATAAGACAAAAGAATAAAATTTAAATTGTTAATTCTTATTTTCGACTTTTTTATTTTTATTTTATGTAAGGGATTAATTTTCTTTCGACTAGATCGAAAAGAATAAAAAAAACTACTAATAATATTATTAACGTATTCTTTTAACGGGGTTTTACTCCACGATCTACGTAAAATAAAATATTGTGTACTGGCGGTAGCTGAATGCAAATGAAAGAGCTCGATTAACATTAACGTTTTCCTTGCAGATTAACATTCCGACAAATACCTCTTCAACATAAACAATATTTTTTTTCTTCTATAGTCTCGTGATTCAAAGTATCAGTGTATACATTTTTTTTTACATTTATATATAACAATATTTCTGAACCAGCACCAATTTCAGTGAATGACCGTCTACTGCTGAATGTTTATGCTATATTTATGCATAGTGCACACAGGCAGCTTAAAACGTTTCTCGTTATTCACGATATGAAATTTTCATATTTAATTCGAATCATTTGAATAATGTAAAGCGCTTTATTATGCTTTTGAACTCATAATAAACATGTGAAAATAAACACCTGTCCGTAATTTATCAATATTATAAAATCTCGACTTTTATTTCGCGTGGTCAAATGAAAAAAATTCCTCGTTTATTCGCGAATAAAAGAAAAAGTAGGTCACCGATAATATTATTGCAAAGCATATAATATATATTATAAAATAATTATATAGGGTCATTCGAAAAATTAATAATGGTTTTATTGTTTTAAACCAAGAACCGAAAAATAATTTTAAAAATCACTGAGCTCTGCTCTCTGTGATAATGCTTATTCAACTTTTTAGCAATCTCTTTATTTTATTTTAAAAATAAATAAATATAAGTGTAAGTGTTTAATTGTTAACGTATATAAATCATATTCATTATAATATATAATTATATAATGAGTTTATGTTTTATTTATGTTTTATAAAAACATGTATGTATGTACCTTTATATACATACCTATATATATATATATATATAGTATATTATATATCTAATAAGTAGTGCGTTGAGAGAACATGTGTTCTATTTTTTAATGATAGTACTTAATAATACTAATAACATTCGTCACCAACTATAATAATGTACTTAAATTTTTTCAACCAAATTATATAATATACTAGTAGATATACTTACCAATTGGCTGGTATAGGGACACATCAAAATAATAAAATTAATGCGTCGTACGTTAGTTTCATATAATACCGACATAAAAATAATTTCACAATTACTCACTGGATTAGCTGCAATATATAGACTGACAGACCGCGGTCTTTACTCAAAATCGTTTTTTGTATGCAATTATTTATTATAGAGTTAACACAGACATTACACAATGATTTACTCAATGACTAAGTACATTCTGCATCTATAATACTGTACAGCAGAGCTGGACTATTAAACTAGACGAGAATCCAATTACTAAGGCAAATTGAGACCTAATTGTCAAATACGAATTAAGTCAGGACAATAAAAGATCACCAAAATCTAATTAGTCTAAAGCGGTAGAGAGTAATTTATAATCAAAGGCCTTCTCGAAATATGTGTATATTACATCGATTTGGCAGTTATTTTTAAAAGACTCTAGTATGAAGTGCTGAAGGGTTAGTTGGCAAGAAAGGGTTGACCCACCAGGCCTGAAATCGTGTTGGCTATTGTCCAAAATTATATTAAATGGATTAATTATGAGCCTAAGAACTAGCTTCTCTAATCACTTGCCAATCTGTATAAGGCCTGAGATAGGACAAAAATATTTTACATCTGACTTATTATCTTTTTAAAAAAACAGGGGTGATTGGACTGATTTTCCAGATAAATAGGAATATATCTTTCTCGAGTGATTTGTTAAATAACAAGAACACATGATAAGTAATAGAATATGATAAATTGGAGAGCAAATAATCGAAAATACCATCGGATCCAGGAGATTTGGATTTATATAGAGATCGCAAGCCGTCAAATACTTCGTTAAGTGAAATAGTGCAGTGAAAGAGGAGAATATGGTGAATTTTTTTAATAGAAGAGGTAAAGTTATAGATGTCTAATGGAGAAATAACTAAGGGTTTATATACTGAGGAAAAATAAGAAGAGAATATGTCAGCAATATTCCTACCATTATTTGCAGTTTTATCATTCAGGAAAACAGAACTAAGTTTATCACGGGAGCTGTTATTATAAGAAACCCATTTCCAAAATTTTTTTGTATTTATTTTAACTTTGTTTTTAGAACGGCGTATAAATTCCGAATGTATGGATTTAGATTTATATTTATATTATGCTCTCAATTTAGAGAAGTTTTCATAATTAGATTTGGTTCTATTTTTCATGTAAATGGAATGAGCTTTGAGTTTTTGCCAGACTAGAGATTTTGAGATATTTATCAAACCAGCAAAAAAATTTGTTATTATTATTAACTATTTTTTTGGGTAAAAAACTAGATAGAGCATTTAATAGTGCGTCTTAGATAAGTTAGCAGTTGCTTCAACACCAAGATTATTGAAAGAATTAAATCAATTGAAATAATTAAAAAATAAATTAGTTTTATTATAATCACCAGAATTTTGTAAAAAAATATTAATATCATTGTTAAGATAGGGTGCAACGGTGGGTAGTTTACAATTTATTAAGAGTACGGGATGATATGGGTCAATAGGAACTAATGGATCAATATAAGGATTAATTACTGTATTTTGAAAATTTAAAAATATTAAGTCTGAGACATTTCCAGACGAGTTAACAATGTTATAGAACTGAATTAAATTTAAAAATGAGAAACCCTCAATATATTGTTAAATAAAACACAATTATTCTGTTGTTAAAAATATGTATATATTGTACATATTTATATATATATCATAAAATATGTAATATAATAGAAGCGCATACGGTGGTCATGTCGGGCGAATATGAAAAATATAATTTCTGTAAATGCACTTTTTCTTTTGTAATAATATCAGAATATAACAGATGGGAAAGCTGCCGAAAAAAACAACCACTTTAAACGATAGTTACCTCGCGTGAATAAATAATAAATCGAGTGCAGGTAGAATTCAATAATATGGCTGCGGTAAACTCGTGTTCTTTAATAAATGTCACGCAAACACGTGACGTTATATACGACGACGTCAATGGCTTGTCAGTATTGTCGCCACGGCCGCGGTGAACCAGACAGACTTCCTCAGCTCAGACTCAGTCACCATCATTCTGCTTGATCTTTGATGAATATTATTTATAATAACATACACTACACATATGTTAATAAATTGCACATTGATACATTGTATTTTTTTTTCTACCTTGGTCGTCGTCATTCTCGTCATGCGGTTGACGTTAAATGGCATCCCACACAACAATATTCCAGTCTCAATAACCAAATGGAAAATACAGACACGCCGATCGTCGACGACAAAATTGCTACGCGTAAAAATATCAAATTTCTTTTTGAACGCCGCCGTGATAAGTTAGGAGTTTAATAACAGTTCTTAGCAGTCCGATTACACGTACGTTGTAATTCTAGCGTGGTTAAAGTTACAAAACGTTTGTGGGTTTTATTAAAAACTGGCGTGCCCTAAATTTTGCAAGGTTTTTTTTTATCTCAACTTTTTGTTTAAAGTACTAATGGGACATTTCGAAAAATAAAACACAATCCGTACTCTCTAAAGTAGAAAGTACTCGTATAATATAAGTACTAAGGTATATTTTCAATCCGTAAACTCGGATAAATAAGGCTATTATACGTCAAACCGTTGTATCTTTCTCTTCGTAACCCGATGGCCACATAATATCGTGAAGAATAAAAATAAATAATAAAAAAAAAATAACTCCCATATAATTACTGTAAAATCAATACATTCCTCGTTTCGCCTCGAATCTACAAAAGACAATAAATTATTCATCTAGTCGTAGCTCGCATAATGTTGGTTTTTTTTATCATTTTTTTTTTTTTTTTTTTTTTTTTTTTGTTAGAACTATATGACATATTTACTCAATCGTTATAAGGCATTATGGTTTAACGATATATTGTAACACGATTTTAACCACACAGAGCACACGCGCATCTTTTGCTCATTAAATCGCAAATCGTAATGCAACGCTGTGTAAAAATGATGCGTATTTATAGCGATTGCGACAACTATTACTTTCACGTTGTGTTATGTGATGCACGTTTTCACTCCAATTAGATACCTAACCATTGCATTCATTAGTTTTTATTATTTTTTTTAAAAGCAGCGATTTTAGTAAATTCGTAGCGATTAGTACTTAGTAGACAGTCCACGTTGAAACATAATTTCGTGTTCAAACTTTTAAGCTCATATACGGTTTAATATGCGGAATGTTTTATACATTTTCCCTTACCCGTGTGTGGCTGATTGCATTTTTTTGTTTTGTTTTAACATAACATTTATTTTCAACGCGACATTTGTAGTTATCACTTTTTTAATGTTAAACATTTTGTAAAGAACGTAAAGGTATTTTTTATTTTTTTTTTTTTTTTTGTAGTATAATAGAGTTTTAATAAGTCGACGAAGTAGTTATATATAATATTATGTCAGTAAACTTTGATTATTATTTCAAACAGGTAGTCTATTCTTATTATCCGTATGCATAATTTAATTAATAATTTTTGATCATATTATATTTAATACCTTGACTTTTAGTTAATTGAAAATCTCTAACATTAAATATTCTACCGTTGATATTTTTAAGAAAACACAACTTTGGAATAGCAACTATAATGTTTTCATTTGATTAATAGTTTATAAATTTCATTTTATATACAGGAGCAATGTATGTTTAATATTAAAAATCGGTTCTAAACAAATGTCAGTACCTAAACAGTGAACTAGATGTTTATTTAAAATATACCTAAAATTATAATTAAAATTCCAGCATTTTTCATGAAACGATTCAAGTTAATATACTATTTTATAAGTGAATTTAAATTAAACCATCAATTTTAACAATAATGTTATAAATGCATTAATGATAAAACACAAATAAAATAATTGAATTACGTTTGATTTTAACGGGCATTTAAAATAAATATTTTACGCATCTAAATTGATTCAATTATAATAACTGTGTTTTAATAATTTGACTTTCAACTTATTAACTATTATTCACTATAAAAAAACTTAAAATAAAATAATTCCATTGATATTATGTACCTACCTATTATATGTTAAAACTTTGTTGAAATTTAATTTTGTATTATTCATTTAATTTGTTTATTTATACATTATCATTATTTACTCTAAAAAATAATTTTATTTACTAATATGTTGGCTAAAATATATAATAATTATCCTGTGTGTTAATCAAGTCTATAAATAGTTTTCCTAAACTTAAACGTTGAATCATTACATTTTTAAAAACACAAATTTTTTCTTCGCAGTAGATTTAAACAATTATATCTTTTTTATTATGCCGTAAGTATTGCACTCCACTAAATTGCTATTTAGTAATTTAACAAGAATATCATGTTTGTATATTTAAGTTAAATAATTATTTAGATGAAAATTAATTAGGTCGTTGGATAAATATACAAAATGAGGACAGTATATATTTGTCCCAAATCAGAGTGTAGTAAAGGTAATACTTTTTGGACGGTGTTTTATATCTAATCAAAGTAAAGTTTGTTAAGCAACGTTAATATTCAATTAATGTTTATGTAGTGAAAATGATAATTTTATTTTTAATTCCATTAAATAACTATTGTAGTGATCATTCTTGTAAAATGCTTAGTGTCTCAATCACTTAAACTATAACGTTTATGGAACAGTTAGATCTTAACTGCTACTGCAATGTAAAAAACAAATAACAACTCACTAAACCCTGCAGTAAATCTAAAGGGATTTTTGTGTCAAATTCATTATTCCAATCTTGAAAATTTTCATTTAGTCGTATACTAAGGAATTTTGTTCACTTAATAATACTGGCAGCATTCTATACATATCACTATGATAATTAAATTGGGCATTATATTTAATTGTCATTGTAATTTTTAAAATAAAAATGGTTTTAGTTGCTTTTATAAATGTTAAGTTTAATAAATAATTATTTTAATACTAACTATTCTTGAAAAATCAATGAAGTATAAAACCATTGTATTTTTTTAATACTAGTATTTATTATTATTATTTTTTTAAAATTTTGTACGTATATTTTTATATGAAATAAACACAAGTGTAATATAGAAAGTATAAATCATTTTGGCCTTTGCTTTTTTGTTATTAAATAAATAGATCGGTGTTAATTAACTGATAAGCCGATTTTAGACAACAGTGTTTTGGAGAATTGACCCCATACAAACTATGATGACAAACCTACTCATATGATCCAAGGAATTGAAGCTCTCAATATCTCACATACCTATGCCATTGTGTATAAACTATAAGTATAAATGCATAATATTGTTTAATTGCGATATTATATGAAGATGGTTATAACATCGAAGCAATATAGGTACACATCATAATTGTTCATAAATGAGTTAAAATACTTTATAGAAAATATATAATTATAGCTGCGTCAATCAGTCTAGAACTAAACAGTTTCTCTAAGTAGATACTTAAATTAAAATAATCCCAAGTTGTTTAAACTAAAACCACCGCTGTAGCTTAAAAAATAAAATAACGTCTAAATCCTTTAATAAATCTTGAAAGCTTTCTGTCCAAAAAATCTAGATTGTTTATACACTTTAAGGTTTCAACAAAAATAATGGACAATTTATTTGTAGGGAGATTCTGTAATATATGTAATGTATGTGTGTGTGTGTTTGTGGGGTGGGTGTACACGAAAATATTTCCCGTTCAGCCGTTCGTGATTTCGTGCGATATACAGGGTGATTCACCAAGCGCGCTTACCCCCATTTTTTTAGTTTTCAGAATTTTTTTCAAACCCTGATTTTTGAATTTTTTAAATACACTTAAAGACCGTACCATTTCCGTTTCTTAAAATTTTTCGTATCACTTAATGAGTGTCCTGTGGCGATACAAACTTCTGTTTTTCAAACGAGAACCCTCCTTTTTTACTGTAAACTGTTTAGTGTATATATTTTTTTTAATTGTCGATGTACTTAATTTGAAATACGAATGAATAGCTTTTCAGTTATTTAAATGTTTTTACTAAGGATAATAAACCTTAAAAATATAAAATACAATATGTAATATTAGATCTAATATTTATTATGCTTAGACCATTTTTATAAATTATAAATATCGATAGATTAGTATTACTTACGAAAATTCTTAAATTTTCATAGTTTCCATATCTTCCAAACACAGTATCATGAACCTATTATCCTTAGTACACAAAGTTAAATAACTCAAAAACTATTCGTTTCAGTTTTGATTTTGACGTATCAAAATCTTTAGAAAAGTTATCTGCTTAATAATTTATGGTTGAAAAGGGAGTTCTCTTTGAAAAACAGAAGTGTGTATCTGCACAGTGTACTCCTTAAATATTATAAAAATCTCAAAAATTTGATACTATGGTCTTTAAGTATATTTAAAACTTTTAAAAATCAGAATTTGAATAGTTTGATTATAAATTTAAAAAAATGAGGAATGCATACTCGGCGAATCACGCCGTATAATGGTATGGTATAATATTATCACTATGTCTACACGTTTACAATGTAAAAGCACTGTTATGATATTATATAACACAGAGTGATATTTTTAATATCGTGTCCTTAATCAGAACACTGTTGTGAAGACGTCTGAGATTAATTATTATTGTACGTCGAGGCAATTTAGTATTTATTGTTTATTATTTGTGAGTATTTCGAGTTGTTAATTTTACACAAGAGGAGCTTCGTGAATCATACATGATTGTGATCGGCAGACGTAGATACGCCTTTGGACAATATTTATAGAAACCCACTAATATTGTACTAACTGGTTTGCGCGTCGTTTACAATCAGTTGAAATACGTTAATTATTACGATAATAAATAATCATTATAAATTAAAAAATACGTTCGTACCTTCAGTATTCAATATTCTTAAATAAAATTATGTGGGAAAAGTGTTTTTTTTTTTAAATTAAAGTTACAATGAAAAAAATCTGCAAAATAACCAAAATAAAGACTTAGGATTTTTTACGAAAAAATTATGCTACAATTGATATGGATAGTATTTTGTATTAGTAAATTAATATAAAAATAAACTTTTCAAAATCGACGTAAAATTATTGACGTTTTGAAGCGGGTTATTTATTTATTATAAAAATATAAATGCTTTACCCTGTATAAATATCGTATAATTTTGTATATTATAATATGATATAGTATAAATACTATCTTTGTCACCATAATTTATACATCCGGGAACGGGTGTGAAATGGTATAGTGCAGTTATAGGGGTTAGTTTGAACGCAGTAATAAATATAAAAAATTGGTTCTTAAAATATTCAAGCTTTCTATACACTTCTTATTATGTATTTTGTTAAATTTAATCGTGTAAAATGTGCCTACGTGGGGGTTCGTAATATGTAGAGAAATGGTCCTTTACTATAATACAAAAATATCTACTACTATTATTATAAATATTTTTATTTATAATTTTTTGACGTTTATGTTATACTATTTAACAATATAGAATAAAAGTTAAGTATCGATATGATCCGATTTATATATTAGGTATATTGGAATATTGGATTTCGATCGGTTGATTGTTTTTTCTTCCTTTAATAAATCATCGTAGTTGGGATTAATGCAATTTGGAAATTATGTTAATATGTTACTTAAATTGACCAAAAAAATCTGCTGTAGTGCTATGAAGCAGGTTAAATTAGATCACCTTATATAATATAATTTCATACACATTATATGTATACCATGAAAACTATAATATTGTACTATCATAATATTTTATATTATAATTTATAATTGATAAGACAAACTCATGTACAAAACTTATATATTTATATATTTACAGTTAGACGTATAAGGATTTCTATAACATGTTTGCATGGTTTTTTTCTGATAATTCAATAAATAGCACGGTCAAATAAAAATACTATTCGGAGAATAAGAGATAATAAAATAATTAATAATTTCAAAAATGTATTTTGTTTATTTCGAGATTTTGCCAATTTATACATTATCTAGGTTATTATTAGTGCTTATTACTTCTACACTAACTTTAACTATTCTGTAAAAAAAAAAAATCATAAAAATTAAAATGCCTATATTTCATCAACACTGTGTAAATATCGTGTGCATCCCATGTTAATAGCTCCTGGCACCACTCATGACAATCTTTATATTATTACATCAACTTTAAATTTTGCTTTTATTAAACGATCGGATAACATTGATATGGAAAAATAGCTGAAAAATAAATCTAAAATAACATTTTATTTCAATAATTCAATTGACATTTGTTCGTTTTAATCCATACTTGGTGCCTATTCTTTTAGTACATATTTATTATGTGGTCATTTGCTGATGGATATGATATATTGTGTGTTTTTAAAGCTATAATGATACAACACAAGTCCCCTAAATCTGTAATTATAATGTAGGTACCTTCATATACCGTATATTATAATTTAATGAAACGTGTGGAAAACCGCGATAACGATGACGATACCACGCGGTAATCTGTGATAATAAATACGCGTGCACATTTATAGGTATTATTATTACGTATCTTTTTGTGTAATGTGAATCTAAAACAATTCGGCATGATGTATATCCATACACGCGAGTGCGGTTTAATTAATTTAATGCGAACTACAGTGTCGCGTTTTGACGATTTCACAATTATATTATGATGCCATTTTGCGTGTCCGACAATCGAAGCAATAAGCTAATTGAAAACAGCGTATTGTGGCTCGTAGGTGTGTGGTCCGATGATCGGTTTGCTCAACGCCATCACACAAAACCCACTGCCCAAATGCGTTGTTCTGTTTTTTGTTTTTGTTTTCGCTCGATCGGTTCGTCCTTGTTGTGTATGTATGTTACCGCCAATGTCGGAAATCAGCCAATCAATATTAAAAGTGGCTAAGTAGGTAAAGCAATGCTGACAATGACTAGGCTAAAAATACCTACAATTAATAATCTGTTTGGGTAATATTTAATTAATTTATTAAAATATAGCTTAAATCGACAAAACCATGTATCATTTCATACAAATATATTTTATTTATTTTCACAAGATAAACTACTATGGCACTTCGAATTACATAATTTTTTAGCTGCTTGACAAGCACATCGATTATTTTGACATTTTGTTTTACAATGACACCTTTGATATCCCCGACTTTCAGCAATACTGTTATACCCAGTAGTCTCTCGGAGAGTAATTTTATTTCCTTTCGCTGAATTTGTTGTCTCCTTCAAATCAAGAAAGTTTTCGTCACATAGAGTTATTTCTGTTCGTGTGTATCTGTGCCTTAAAAAGCCATTTGCTGTACCTAAAATTGTATAAATAAAAAATAATTTTTTTTTTTATAATTTTCTTATTTTTAAATTTAACCACTTACATAATTTGTGCAAGCCATTTTAAACATCGCTGACAACAGCTAATAAATTCCGAGGTGATCCTCTAACCTTATCAATATCAATGATTGATATTTGAACAGTAGTTCCCACATTTATACATTTTAGTTTCCTGTTTAATGTTTTATCATTTTTTAGCCTATTTTTCTAAGCATTTCACTGATTCTTCAGTTTTTTTGTTTTCTTGTTGTTGATTAACTAAGTAATATTAAAAATATTAAATAATTAATACACATTTTTCAATATTTAATAAATAATATACCTACGTCTATGTCATCTTTAGGAGATTTATTTAATATACTGTTTATAATAGTTTCGATATCTTCTTCAGTATTCAAATTGGCGACATTTCGATTTGACGGAAAACGAACTAATACAACTTCTAATCTAACTGGGCAATCAAACATGGCTCATATGGCGATCTTCATATACCTTAAAATAAATCGAATGATTTTGTTTAAATTACGTACTTAGTACGTTTTTACGTAATTAGGTACCTAAACTAGATACGCGTGGTTTTTTTGAAACTGAATAAATTTCAATGCAGTTGGCTAATCAGTTAAGTTATTTTTCGCCATCCAAGTAACTAGAATATCTTCAACATCTCGATTTGCCCGTTCTATTGACCCTTGCTATGTCGAGATTTTCCATACACACGATTTTTACGTATCAACACATTTCATTGAGTTCTATTATTCTTTTATTGACAAATTCTCTGTCATTATCAGAGTGTAAAATGGCCGGTGCTCCAAAAATGGTATAAATATCCAATAAATTAAAAACAATTTCTACGTTTAGTTTTTAAAGGTCTTAGAATCACAAACTTTGTTAAATGATCCTAATAATTCATAATGTAACGAAAATCATTAAAACTTTGTGACTACATATCTATGAGATTCATCTGGATACGTGAATTAAATACTTTAAATAATATAGGTTTGGACACTAGTCTTCTTTTTTGTATTAGACGATTTTTTCTCACAGTAGATACAAAGTTTCAAATACATTATAATGGCTTCTATTGTAATATTGCAATATTTTTGTTTAAGTTTGGACATCATCCTATCTCAACCTTCATGGCCAATAAAAGTATGATATGTATTTAGAATATCAATCCCCGTTAGTTACATATTAAATGGCATTAGATGCAGTATCTTTTACACTTTTAATAAGATAATATTTCCCATTTATTGTTATTACATCGTACTTACGAACATTCTTATAATCTTCGGGAATTTTCTTTAAACCCGGCGTATTCAAAGAAGTTTTGGAATGTTTTATTTCTTACAGCTGTCTGTTATATTCCTCGTCACTTAAAAAATGATTTATTGTCACGTTTTTAAGCAATAATAAATTAATTGATTTATTAAATTGTTCACGTATGTTGGCTAACTTTATTATCAAAAATTATAAGGTTATACACTCACAACGATACAGTAACACGACTAAATGTATGTACGATTATTTTGTCAGAAAGAAAAGACAATGTGATAAATCAAGATGACTAATCGATAACCAGTTTAGAAAATACCGATAAATGACAATAATACGATATTGACTAAACTAAGTATATAAAGTAGTATAAGTATTTTATTACTATATATAGTAGTATTTACTAAGTATTAGTAAATTATGGAAATATATACAATGACTGGTGTGCACAGTCATCACTGACATTTCCTAGTCATTACCGGCATTACCGGGATTATTGACAGTGACGGTAACATATATATATATATATATATATATATATATAGGCTCGTGAAAGTATATTATAAGTCTCATCGCGGCCCAGTGACCGCTTCAAAACGACTATAGCATAATTGTTTGTAAGACATTTGATCAAGTTTAAATTCCCGACGGTTCGACAAATTCGGGCGATACATTAAGAAACTCTTACAGTGAATTCTCTAGTATTCGTTGTATTTATATAAACATTATATATGTATGGACTGTACTATATCTACGATGGTGGTTCGGTGCTCTACGGTTAAAATGTATTATTATTTTTAATTAAATAAATACCGAAGTTCGGAGTCGCTGCTGGACTGGCAGAAAATGCCTGTTCGCGCAGTTGTACTCTGTCTGTCTATTTGTCTAAAAGGAAATTCACGTTGTTCCAGTTTCCGTACACTTATCACTGTAGTACCCATCGCCCGTCACTAAACAGTCGTTTATTTTCACTAGCCGTAGAGATCAGCTTTTTTTCTCCATTTAATTTGAGGTAAAACAACTCACTTTGACTATATACTTACTTTCATTAAACGTGTATGGCAATGCAACCGCAAAACCATTATATATTATGATACGAAATCAAATTCTAGAGCAGAATAATGATAATATGTACTATATTGTTATAAAATGAAAATCTCCAAATTCAAATGATTTCGTTATAAAATTGCATAAATCATTTGTTTTTGGATTAATTCGATTCGCAACATAAGGATAAACCCAACTATACATTAAATCATCTGGGTCAGGACGAAATATTCGAGTTCAGAATTTTAGGAGAAAATAGCCAATAATTATTGTTCAAGTATCTGTCTTATAAATATCAGCTAGAGTATACCGAATACCGCCGTATCACAACGCTATACTGGATTTCAAATATCAATGACGTAAAGTTTGTTTTAAAAGTAATGATCAACATTAATGTTTTTGTATTTTATTCAACTTTCACAAGTATTTCAAACAATTATTTATAACAATAGGAACTCACACAAATATAAAAATATCGATACATTTAAACACTAAACGTTCAAATAAATCAATTTTATATTGCATTTATTTAGAAAATAGTGTATGCATAATTTGCGTTGTAAACAAATCATTAAACGGAACAACGGGCTTCAAATAATGGTGTTAAACGACGATATAAGTGACAGGCTTCACAAATATTGAAATATATTACATCGAAAATCGAGATGATAGTGTTGTTGACAGGGTATAGTCAAATTAGTCAATCGGTTAAGGAAAGGTTTTATGTAAAAAATAAAAAATGTTCTCGATGCATTTTAATAAAATCTTTGAAAACTTATAGGCTCTAGACGGACATCCGCGATAAAAAGTCTCCGGCATTAATAATAATGACAGAACCCAATATACTTGAACAATAAGGGCGTCAAAAGTTAAAAATGTATTATTTTATTAATCCTGTGTATAATACCTTTATCGTCATGAAAGAAAATTAAAAGAATGAAATATTGGTAAAATATATTTTTCATAGTTTCGTACACAAACTACGGTTTTATTTTGTGTAGGTTTATTAAATATTATTTATACATTTACAATACATAATATACACGTAAGAGTTGTTATATAATAGTTTATTAACGCAGGAAAAAAAAGCAAAGGTGCTGAGATTTATTTTAAGAGACTTTTAATGGAAAATTTCGTGGGCATCATTCAACACCTGAGCAAATCATTTATCGGTGAGTTATTTCAAATGACACCGTTTTTATTTAATAGCTTTTTGTCATGTGTCTAAGGGTAAACATAAGTAGTCGATTTATATTTTAAATGCTGGAAAATTATAACCACGCAGTGAACTATGTCGTACTGAGAATCGTAATGAAATTCAATTTGTTTTACCAAGTAATAAATATTAATAAATGCGATTAGACTTTTACAAGCTAAAAATAATAGTCTAAAAATGATTATATATTTGTATTGATTCAAATGAAATATTATTTATTTGTTTTTATGTAGATGCACGATGCAGAAAAAAATCGTACTTGCAATAACACAACGCAAATTATTACGTTTTTTTTTATTATTATTTATGAATTATTACATTACAATAATAATATTATATTATGTGTTATAATGGAATTTGAATTTTTATGTTGTTGTTTTTTGTGTGTTCAATGAAACATAATAACTATAGTTTAAATACTTGAAAATATCAACCATAATTGTACACTGTTAATAATAATCTAAAAATTATTATTTACTTAAATTATCATACGATTAATAACTATTGATATTATTATTAATATATTGATAAAATTAAGTGCAGAAAGTAATATCAAGATTACTATAAGATTGATAAACAACTATTATCATATAGATGCTATTGCATTTGATATTATTATCAATTTATTTTAAGTGATCATTAGATGTTCAGAAATCTATTTGAAAAATGTATAACTTGTACAAATTATAATTATGTTGAAAACGATATTATAAAAATTTAATATCGATACTTCTACTTTGATTATTTAAATATGATTACATGATACGTGATTTTGCTATTAAAACTAGAACATCTCATATTTTATCTGCACCTATATTATAATTTATAAATTCCAATAGTACATGGAAAAATGCAGTTTCCTCTATGTAATACATAGTATAAATAGTATTATACGATTTGTATACTCTTGAGTAATTTAATAAAATAATTTGCAATTTCTTGGTCCTTGCACATCTAAGTAAGTTAATATATTTTGTGAAAGACTAAATAGGTCATATATTATATCCTAAAATATCTATGTCACATAAAATATCATTTTAGATGTAATAATAGTTATTAAGACAATAAATTCGAAATGTTCATGTTTTTATCCATAACTTTTATTTACTGGTTATAACACTACTATAAAATCTTGCTCCACGACGACAGTAAAAAGCGAACAATTTGTTTGATGTACAATATCCTTACATAATACATATACAAGAAAAGTTTACATTTATACTGCATATGAATTCATATAGACATAACTACTTACTTTGATTATTATAGACTAATATAGTGAATATATTTGCATAAAAAATCTACCATTTATTTTGTACACATTTTTCCATTTTTAATGAGAATATATCATATTAAAGTTTGTTTTCCGTACATTTGCTATCAGGATAACTTTTTAGTATTTTTAAGGACAATATGAATTCGGAATTATTTTGTCAATAATGAAACAATAACGCAATCATTTGCGTTTTAATGCCGTGGATAACCGCTTGGTTATACCCATATATTAATTTTTTAATATAAACATTAAGCTCATTTAATTAATTTATTTGCACACACACACATTATATATATTAAACTTTAGAGAAACTAAAACATACGGATTGGTGCGGGTCTGAATACTACGTAATATCGTTTTCTGCTGGATTATTCGCATAAACGAGTTTTCCGTATTATAATTCACGTCTACGATATTATAAAGAATAAAACCCTCAGGGATCAACATACACGTGACCGTTTTCCAAGTGGACAAAACACGGATTATAATATAATATTATTATCCGTTTTTAATTTTTTTTTTTTTTTTATCATCATTGTTTACAAATATAAAATACGAAAACTTCGTATCAAGTATATTCGTCGTACCGCGCCGCACAGCGCAACTGTATAAGCAAATAATTTATTTTTCACGTTTTTACAGTTTTAGATATTGTTATTAATGTTCGGATAATAACGTATATAAAGTTGGGCGCGCGCCATTGTGATTTTCATAACAAAGTGGCGATGGTGAGCCAAATACAGTTCTAAACAATTTCATGAATTAAAACTACGGAACCATGTTATGTACTGCGACGTACGATTACGAATTTCGGTCTGTAGTGGGATATTATATAATATTATGTACATAATACACATATATGCGCGTGTTATACATTTATAATATAGAGTATATAGATACACTTCGCAATGTGTTTTTACAAACTTTGTTCAGTGTGTTGTTTTATTATACAACGCAGCGGTGTATATAGCGTATATTAAAGTAGTTATATTATTATAATAGACAGTAGAGGCACGTCTATATATTATTAAATAAATCGTATTTTGTGTGTGTGTGTGTATTTTCGACATGATAAATATTTCGTTTGCATAATGATTATGCGCGGTGTGCTCATATAGACTAACGCACCAAGAATAAACTACTCGCATATTATAATATGGTATATGACGTATACATTGGTGGACTGTGCAAGTAAACTAAATTGATATAATGTTAAAGGCTCATAGTTAATAGTTTAGTCGGAGTGTATGGAAAATTATAATTTTTGTAATCGATGTGGAACGTTTCGAGTTTCTAAGAATCAATAAGTTTTTTCTAAGATTTTTATCTTGACGATTTTTTTCAACATACCAATTAATTTTAAACGCTTAAAAAAAGGTGAGGCTATGTATTTTTGATATTATAAAATTCCTATAATATACAACTTCTGAAAAACCTTGTATTTAGTTTTCAAGCTTTTTGACCAAGCATGAACATATTTTCAAAATTTATAGAAAAATAATATTAGAAAATATCAAATATTAATAAACATTAAATAGCATAAAATTAGTTCAAATATTAATACATTTTCATTGTGCATAGAATTTTAGTAATAGTAAAATGTTTAAAGTTTTACGGTTAATATTTTTTGAATAATAACAAGGCTCATCGAAATAGAAAATATTTTTATCGTGAATATCTAATTTCATCAAAATTTGAACTTTAAAGTTTATAAAAAATATATAAATCGTTTGAGAAACATCACAAGTATCCCAAAATGATATTGGACGATTTCCTTTACAACCCGCCACTCTCTGCCATATAACCACAGAGATGTTCATCTGAATATATATCCAATCAACCGTTTACAAAAGATTCAAAGAATGTACTATTTTTAAAAACGTATATGGAAATTTAGAAATTCATCCTTATTACTGATGTTACTATAATCGCTGATATTCTACATTTATTGTATTTATATGTATATATTTTATATGTATTTTTTAATGATGACTCGGTGAATGTATTACCTGCGATGTAGCGTTTTCTATAACCACCCAATACCGATCAAACAAGACACAATATCGCATACAAAAATGTGACGGTACCATACAAATTCATCAAATTAAAATAAATAAATAGCAATACGTTTTTGCTTTTATGAAATATATACGTATCGACGTTTCACGTATAGACGATCGAAAAACATCAATTGCTATTTATATTGTAGTTTGTTTTATAATTCGTTAATTTGATTATATAATTGTGTAAATAACCGATAAGGTGATACCTGAGCAGGTTATATTCTATACTATAGAATCTATAGTGACAATGCTTCAATAATTGTTGTATTTGGATCACGTAACGTTACGTTACATCCGTGAGTTGGACCATGGACCATATAAAAATCTTTGTGTGGTTTTGTACTTTAGTTCCATGCCTTTTTCGGTCATTTGTGCGGTACAGGGTGACGCCCACCCGATGATAAATATCTGAATATTACATTTTTTCAATTATAAAACAAGTATAAAAAAAAAGGGAAAATATATACCAAAGAGATATTAATTAAATTTAATTTTTAACTTATATCTAATTATTTGGGTTCTAAGCGAAATAAAAGATATTATATCAGTTATTTATAATAGTGAGTTTTGTTACTTTTTTTATATCTTTGGTCATTTAAACTCTCACTAATTATTTTAAAAAAACGGTATACAAATAGTATTAAGTTTTGGCAACATGTAGGGATTTTTTGGGGTCTTATGTGTATTTACATTTTATTAATACAAATTAGATGCGTTTTAAATATATGTATGCAAATATTAAACAATTACTATATTTAAAAAAAATTTAAATCACATAACTATTTAAAAGTCAAATTACTAAAAATCATCAAGACGAAACTTTTTGAAATTAACTACAAAAAATTCATGGTATATTATCTAAGGTCGAACCTGATTTTGTTTTTCTTATATTAAATAATTAATAAAAAATAAGTAATAACCAAAAAAACTACCTTTTACATAATATTATAGTATTATTATAACCTTTAAAAATATTTCTAATGAGCGCTTATACCTTTAGAGGCACCAATGAAAACATATTATAAAACATACAAATGTTATACAAAGTTATTTAATATAATATAGTATATTAGATTATTGACATATTATTTTATTCTTACAGTATTAAAAAAAAAAATTTCAAATTACTTATTAATAATTATTTTTATAAATCTTCGAAGTTCAGGTTTTAACAATATGGATATTTAAAGAAAAATTAACAATATTAGTTATTTTGCTGTAATTAAAAAATATTAATATTAAAGACTTTAAGCTGATTTTTAAATTGGTTCTCAGCATCCTGTGTGGTTGTAATTAAAAATTAAAATGCTTAATTTTGTTTTTATTTTAGTCGCTAAAGTAACGATTTGATGAAAAATCATAAGAGATACTAAAATTTGGTCCATAGCAAATACAGGTATTAAAATTAGGATCTGTATCAAAAAGAATAAAATATTGTTTATTCTTCAATAAACTGTAGTTTTAGGCACCCATAGAGTCAAAAAAGTAAAAAATAAATCATAAATAATTTTTTATTTACAATATAATATAAAAAAAGCAGAATCATGATAAATCATACCAAGAAAACAGTGCATAGACGAAAAACTTTTAAAGTGTGCGTTTTCACGTACCGCCTAGGGACTTAGTTATCACGTCGTTCTATATTATACTATCTTTCTATATCAAAGATCATTGTATTGATATGGCACAGGCTAGACATATACAAACAAGTTACCCTAGGTAATCCTTATGATCTCCGACGAACTTTCCTATAACTATTCGGGTTGCTCAAGCCTATACCCGCGAGTTGAAATGTTCGCACATAACTATACATCAAAATCAATGTAAGGAAGGGGTGTCACGCAACTATGAAGAAGAGGTGTTAGTAGGCACACTAGGAAGTGGTGAGGTGTGGGTAATCTTCAACTTGTTCTGCTGAGATCTATGATTTCCGCTGATATTTATTGTAGGTCGTCAATGGTCAGGACGAATCGTGTGTATAGAAGTATTAGGTAATTTATATGATGGCATTGTAACAATCGTTTGTAAATAATAAAATGAAAAACAATGAAATACAATGAGTAAACAAATAATATAAAATACTTATATCTATGAATTAACATGTATGAAATTACAAGGAGCTTGATGATATGAACAAATTGATTTTTAGTTAATTTGTGTTTTTTATATTACTGTAGGAGTAATGGTGACACAAATAGCTACTTCTGTGTTAAGATAATATGTATTTTTAGATCTAATAATACGAGTAGGAGTATTAAAGGAAAAATGAAATAGAAATAAAAATAAATGTCCAGTAAACAGTAATGTAGATGTAAACGATGAGAAATACGTACGAAAGGTATAGTGTTCGAAAAAAGAGACGTTACATCCATATTATTCATATTTAATAAACTATCGATTTATAAAAATGTGTATTGAGCATTATTACAATTTAAAAATAAACGTAAAATGTTGAAACGCTATTTTAATTTCAAGTTTTTTTTTTTTTAACAATAGTTCATCAAACGGTTTTATTAACATTCCAAAATAATTAAAAAACTTTGTTTCATTTTCTCTAAATCAATGTATAATGTTGTAAAACTATTTTCGAGCCAACAAATTACAAATTATGAATCAAAATTCCACGTTTTTTCATGGTTTATTGTTTTAAAATTAAATTTGACCCAGCATAGCAATAAGATTTAAATTTTCTAAGTTCATCATACAACGATTAGGTAAACGTAGCACACACGATTTCTGTCTTAAAGTTCCAAACTCAAATGTAGTTTAATGACATGTACGAATTGTTAATATATTTATATGAAACGCGTTCCCAATACGCACAGTAATGCTAATAAAATAAATGTATACAGTAAAGCAAATAGAATTAAAATAAGAAGATTATGAGTATTGTAAAATAATAAATATATACTGATAGAAACATCAACTTGAACGTAACTTTCATAAAGTTTAGTAAATTTAAAATAAAATTACGCATTAACGCAGTGGAGACGTAAAAATGGTTTATCATAATATTTTCATCGTCATTGCAACAACGTTTGCAAATAATTGCATTGTAAACTTTTGATTTTTTTAGTCAATTTGCTTCAATTTAAATAATATGAGAATACTTTGCTCTTAATTACAAGCATATGTCTGCGGACGGCTCCTATTTGTGTTTGCGCTATAATATGTCATATAATATATTATTATAAAATCGTATATTACAGTCTTATTATATACTTCGTCGAGTTTTTGAAAAACATAAAAAAACATTCAAGTTATTTAGGCATGCATCGTACATATCGAAATACGAACTCCTATGATAATATTTCAAATAAATAGATAACAGCTAATATCATAAATATATATTATATTATGGAAAATGCTAATGTATTTACTGTACGGTGCGTACTACACGTCGGTAAAGACCGACTTCTGAGGACGAAGGGGAGTTTCTGAACCTTGTGTCGGTGGGTCGCTGCTTTTTTTTTTTTGTTTTCCGAAACGTTCGATCGCGGTAATCGCAAATAATGCTTAATATTATTGTGTACCATAGTTATTCAGCGTATAGCAATAACAATAACACTAATACTGGCTATACTATATTATTATGGCCGACCACCACACTGCAGCAGTGATATACATTTTATTTCGAACAGCGATTATTTTTTAACGCGCGATTAAATTTAAATTAAAACGTCTCTTTTACGAGGCAGCACGCACTTGTACGCGAAAAAAAAAGATTCTCGAGTCTTGAATATTTTGCGCCGTATTGTTATTACGGCGGTCGCCGTGCCCGGTATGCGATTCCCAGGTGCATTCTCCGCGGAGGCAATTCATTAGCTTATTCAACCCCGATACAGCTGTGCACTGTGTATCGTTCCGTTACTGGTTAATAATAATTCGATTCAGATATTTCAGACCGCTTACCGTTGTGTTTTATATAATACGTGACCTCTCTGTTTATTTATCGGTATCGGTGATCCGACCGCGACGGCGGCGGTGCGCGTCCCGAACCGCGCGACAGCGACGGTAACAATACAATTACAATAATAATGATGATTACAACAGTTTACAATGATAATAAAAAAGAATCCTGTAAATACGAACGTATTTTTTGCGCCGCCGCGATTTAACGCTTTAGTCACGAATTACCCGTTTTTCTTCAACTATAAAATTACTGCCCTGAGTAACTATAATACAACTGCAGGCAGATGCATTAACAAACCATAGTATTACACGTCCGTGCCGTAATTACGGGGGGGATTTGGGTGTCGGCATGACTCCTTTTTTTTCTTTATTTATTATTTTTTTTTTTTTTTTTTTTTTTTTTTTTTTTTTTTTTTTTTTTTGACACACTACATTTTACGTATTTGTTTATTTAACACTATTATATATACCGACTCCGCAAAGTTCATTCGTTTCTACCCGATCACGATTTTAAACTTGGATTAAATGATTCTCCACTTTGCACACTACACTTTACCGAATGCGCCTGCTTCGACCTCCCACACTTTATTCTTCGACTGTTTTTCATTACACACCAAACGAATAATTTTGCTCAATTACCTGAAATATTTTAACACTCCCCTCCCCTCCAATTATTTCTCTTTTCTCAGCATTAAATCTGAAGTTATCACCAAAAAAAAATATATATATATTTATATTTTGGAAGCGGGTTTTGTTTTTAATTATATTTGTTTTGTTATTGCCATAATTTTGTGCTATTTAAAATAACTGTCGAGCTGTCATCGTCACTGATGGATATAAGTTAGGAAATAAACATTTTTTTTTTTAAAAAAATAAACACTTTTATAGTATATTTTAAAGGAAGAATACAAAAAAAAGCTGATCCACTTTGCTACGTGCACATAACTATATAAGATAATATCACGTTATAAACATAATTGCACAGGTGTTTTATTATATTTTATTGTGTTATGGCCTGTGGTACAAAGAGCGGTACTTAAACAACTTTCTTTCACCCAAAAATGACCTTCCTCTTTTCGACCAAGAATGATAAAATAGTTACCTCTTTTCGCCTAAAAATAATTGCATTCTTTTCATCCATGATTTCACGTTTAACATTTTGGAAAGCACTGTCTTAAAATTAGTTTAACAAAGCCATTTAGCATAACCCATAGAGTACCACGAGAAGACGGCTTCTATTACTCTCCAAAAATTTATTGTGTTTGTGTAAAAATAATTATTATATAATACAGATAGTTAGGTAATTGTTATTAATTGTTAGGACATCGTTAAAAAAAATTATATCATGTCATGAATGTAATTTATATTTACATTTTTTGTATAGATGAATGCTATTGATTTAATGAACTCATACCGACTTAACTCTCCTCTATTGTACTGTTGGATTGTTTCTTCGTTTTTTAATTGGCGTTCTTTTACTTTCCGATCTTTAGAAATGTGTTGTAAGTGAATACTATTTAATTTAAAATAAACATCAGTTTGGACTTCTTGTATGATAACCAACCACGTACGAATTGGTGGAGAATTATAATAAAAATTTTTGTTAAAAAATAAGTGAAAGGATCCGCATGCATTTGTTGTCCTGATTAAATGATGATTTAGCTGCCCAAAGCTTTGGTGGTAGCATACTTTCAACGGATATATAGTTATAAGTTAAATAGTCACAGGACTTTTGTAGTTTTTCATTTTCAGGGCAGTCACTCATTAAATCTTCAACATGTATGTCGGTACAATCACCACACTCTTCAGGATTTAAAAATAGTAAACCAAACTTGTAGTGTATCCACTTACCAATATCTGAAAAGTCGTCTTTATAGTGTGTAGTCAAGCCAAATTTTTGCACATTTTCCTACCATGATTGTGTTAAATGAAACCTACATCCAATTATTTTCGTATTTGGTCAAACAATTTTTATTGCTTTATGTATCGCATATTTAAAATCAATTATACATTTTAGTAATGATAAACGTAACCCAGGGCTATTATATTTTTCGATGACTTTCTTAAACACAAATTCATATACTCGTATATGTATTTATAAACTAATAGGCAAACAATTAATAGTACATAATGCCCATTTTTATATCCATGAAAAGTGAACAATTGTTCAAAAAATCTTGCAGAATATTTAAAGGAACCATCGACGTATATATTTTCAACATGGCTCAAGAAAAGTAAATTTTTTTCACAGGATATTATTACATTTTTATTTTCACCAAAATGTTCACCTTTTACAGCTTTTATTTCGGCTGCATTAATATACTGATGAACTTCATTTATATCAGTAGAATTAGGAGGGAGGACTTTTGCACGAGATTTATACATATTGTTCCTTAACCTTTTTATATCAACCACGTTTAAATACGATAATGCGTCGTTTTAAGCAATTTCTTTTAATAATATTTTTTTTCGTCTTGTATGGAGATCTTCTAAAGGTTTTAGTTTAGATGCTGTGTTTACTATTTGGATATTAATAAATATTTAAATATTTATTAATATTCGATTTATCATATTTATTACTATTATGTTCTCCAACTGCTAAAGTAAATGCATTATTTTTATCTGTGTATAATTTTGTATCACACGTTCTTGTTACACACCTCCAGGGGGTATAGTTATTTTTTTATTATTCGATCTAAAATTGCACTTAAAATTATTATAAAGCATCATATGAGCACCTTTTTTACTTTCTAAAAATGAAATTTTTAGAAAATTTAGTGATTATAATCATAAGAAAAAACGCAAGTGCATTATTTGGTTCAAAAGTAAACAACATACTAAAATTGATAACTGCAACCTGATCACATTACTTATTAGTTATTATATACCACTTTTATTTCGTCAAATTGTTGATAAAAATACTGATATCAGATATATATCGGACAAGATTGTCACAATCCATACGTATATATACATACTATTACTCCGTTTAGTATCGTTATGTTATTAGTTATGACACGATTTCAAACATAATCATTTTAAGACAGTGTTTTCCAAAATTTTAAACGTGAAATCATGGACAAAAAGAACGACATTTTTAGGCGAAAAGAGGAAAATATTATATTATTCTTGGTCGAAAAGAATTGCGTCCGATACAAAAGTAAATCTCTGAGCGGTTGAATATTATTTTATCGTCTTTGACGTAGTTGTTATATCATATATTAAAATATTATTATATTACACGTTAAATGTATAGAATATAAACTATGATTTGTGAATTATTTGTGGTTAGCGATTATCGTCGATCAATAGTTCTAATCTCTCTCTTAGGTAACCAAATTGAAAAAATCGAAAATTTATCTTTTCAAAGCACTGCGACTGTCCAGAAACGAATCCCTTTCGGGTTAAAGTCGCAACATGTGACTTTTTGAGCACCATTTCTACCGATTTCCACCCGAACACGAATTTACAGAAAATAAAATGATACAGTAATAAAAACCAAACTATCGTCGTAAAACCAATATAATACATTGCTCAATTCACACGGAATTTAAAAAAAAAAAAAAATGCGAAAACTTGAAAAATGCTCTACTGAAAAATGCATAAATCATAACGTCATAGTTTCTCTCCGTTCTCGCTACGCACGATTATTATTTCGAGTGCGACCCCGAGGAGCAGCCAACTGTATCATTTTTTTTTTTATTTTTTTATTATTCCGCTCCCATACGCTGCTGTTCACGGGGGGTAAGGGGGGGGGGAATCTCGAACAGGTCTGCACACGCATACACATATCCCCAAACACACACACGCGAGAGCGCACACACGTTGTTGTAAATATATATTTATATTTTTTTTTTTTACGGAGCGAGCGCGCTAAACGCATATTTTTCCCGTCGGCGTTTCGCCCAGACGACGCGCGTCAGCACGATACCATCTTCGGATATTGCGGGGCTCGCACGCGACGACCAACCCTCGGCGAATTCAGGCGACGGAGGATGAGGATGGTAGTGGGGGGAGGGGTTAAAAAGAACGATCCCTAACCGACGCTCCGATGTTCGCCCCGAAGGGAATATCTCGTGCGACGTTTATATTGGATTTATTACCCCCCGACGACGCGATGTTTTTGTTTTCGCTGGGCTCCGGGTCCATGCTCGATATAATAATAATAATATAATTGTGAGACGGCTTATCGAATGCGCAATGTTGTTTTTGTTCTCTTTCGCCCGTCTTCCTCAGCCGGCAACGCCACCGTCGGTTTCACACACACACACACAATGTATAGTACGATATAATCGTAATACGATAATTAGTCGAGAACTGTCCACTTTGCAACCACCCTTCTCTCGCCACTCACCCGTTGTTTGTATTGTGCACTGCATCGGCGCTTCGAGTCTAAATAATCTACCCGATCGCGTTGTACAATATACATGTCTTGAATTACGGGCAATTGATCGATATGTAAACAGTAATATCTAACAAATAGTTTAATGTATTTAGTGGCATTGGTGGTTTTGGTCCTTTGCTTATCGGGTGTGGACACTTGACGGGGATAACATTTTTGGATTCCAAGCAAAGCAAATAGGGATGTGTTAGTTGTACAATATCGTATTGTGTTTGTTGAAATACCATTGTTAATAAATATTTAATACTATATCTTCTCATATACTTATCATTATTAAAATTAAAATTTAATACCACGCAAGTCACAACATAAGACTATTAATTTATTTGAAATTCGTGATGTCACATGAACTATTGCCTTCTATTCTGAAACTAAGAATTTTTTTTTATGATAATAGTTAGGTTTAATTGTATTGGAAAGTTATAGTATAAATTTAGATACCTAGTAAATATGAAAATAAAAAGGGCGTACTAGATGCAATCTTACATAATATTTTCAGTGTTTAACTCCATGTTATTCAAGTAACTAACATTTCTTATGAAGAAAAATATATAAAATTGATTCAATTCGAAAAAAGTATTTGCATAAGTACAAATTTCCGTTATATTTTTAATAAAAATTAATTTATTTTTACAAACATTTATTTTTTAACTGTATTACTTAAAACGAAACCGTAGTAAGTTAAACATTAATTTTTAATATTCCGTAAATTAAAAAGTTAAGCAAAAGTGTATACTCATATAAACTTTGTTGTAAGACAATTTATTTATTTAGTTTTTTAAGACATGGGTTCAAAAATTAGTGTTTCAAGACATAAGTTAAATAATTCTTAACTCAATACTAATTTGCAATTAGAGTGGAAAAATAATATAAGATAAATATAAATACTATTAAATATAATTAAATACAGTACGTTAAATTTTAAGATTGTATAACTTAACACACATGCTTAAATCAATAGATAATAATAAACTGCACACAAATTGCACCGTCCAGTGCGATTCATATAAAAAAAAAAATTATACATGTAAACTAGTGTTACTGAATAACAGTTAACAAATAAACTGTTAAAAATTACAATTTAACACTGCGGAAACGTCAATTTAATTGGTAAAAATAATCGAGCCGAAAAGTTTTTAAAAAATTGTAACTTTTTTTTTTTAACATTGGTCCACTTTTGGGAAAATCCTTAATTATATAGCAATATACAATATAATACAATATTCATATGCGTTCAACGGTCGGGTCTCCGCCGCCTAATACCTCCCTCCTCCTCCGGTGTGCTGGATATTTTATTCTGTAAATATTAAATACATAATACACCCATGTGTTGCAAGCGTCCCGTGGCGGTGTCAGAACGATTTCAAAGTCCATTACGCTTACCGTCGTCAAATAAAAGTCTGAAAGCCACGCGGGACATTCCGCAGGCTTAACGGTTTGTGTGCAAGTGCCCGTACGGTTTTAACGTAGGCGGGCACGTCATCAGATAATACAAATAAAATTAATAATGATTATAATGTTGATGTGGAGGACGATGACGTCTCGAAATAGGCATGCACAGTCGTTTGATGTAGCCAGCAGTTGGATGTCTGTCGTAAATTTGGGGAGGCATTTTAAAGTGAAGAGGATTAAGTGCCCTGCAATGTGTCCCCATAAAACGGTGCCGTGTCTTAATATGATCATTTTTTTTAATGTTGGCCAACGACATCGATATTTCGATACGATATCGATATCGTGGCTTATTTTTTATGTTTTTGATATCGGTATATAGCAAAGACAAATAAACAAATACAAATATAAAATATTATAGACGAATAATATATAATATATATAATAATTATTAATTTGATTTTGTTGGTTAATTATTTCTATTTTTATTTTTTATTATATTAGATGTACTAAATAGTAAACCAGTAGGTAATAAACCAGACGGTTGACATGTATATTTATGAATTTATTTAATACTACTTAGGTATCAAAGTATACAAAATATAAATATTTTAAAATATTGTTATACACCGATTTATCGAAAATATCGATATTTTGATACTACAATACTCTATCGATATTAAAAATGATACAGTTGGCCAATACTAATAATTATTATGACTATATTGTTATATGATTTTCTGCTCTGCCTATGTATATAATATTATCAATATTATCATGATTACTATTAAATAAAATTAGTTATATTGTCGGACTTATTTGAAATTCCAAAGATGCGAATTTCAATAGGTTATTACAAGCGTACTTTGTTTAAATTTCTATCTCGTCCTGCGATGAATGTTGTTATTATAAAATTAATTTACGATTTCTAACATTTGATTTATTTTAAGTTATAGTCAATTTATCGTTTGATAGAACGGTTCTGTGAACTGGTGTAACAGCTGGCCAGCAGAAGAAAATTACGGTTTCTATTCTATTAAAATATTACGGAAAGGTTTCATTTTGTTTTTATTTTAATATTTTTATAATATTTGAATTTTAGTTTGGGTATTATTTTAACGACTTAACTCATTTATCAAAATAGTCAATTATACAAAGAAAAAAATCATATTTTGTGTTAACCAATATTTTTTTTCAATGATAACAATTTATTTTACTTAGTAATTGAAACAGGGAGTTTGCATAGAAGCTGTATAAATTTATGAGTTTAAGATTTATGTTAGCAGTTGATTATAATATGAAATCACGATCAAGCTATAAAAGTGAATTTATTTTTATACATTTTTAAATTAAAATCATATTTTTGGGTTTTAAAAGACGACCAGCAGATTATTTCTATAAATATTTTTATTATTATTAATATTTGAATAGGTACGACTATTTCAAATAAAGACTCATAAAGTTCAATATGAAAGCTGTGATTTTAATAAACTTTTAATCGTAAAAAAATAATATTGTTTTTATGCAACAGCTTTAAATTTAAAAAGTAATAACCACTAAAATGAAATAATTTTAAAATCCTAAATACAAGTTATCAAGAAGCGACTGTATTTATAAAGAAAGAAAAAATATGTATTTTGATTGAATAATTATAATATTATGTATTATATTCAATTTAATTTAATTTAATTTTTTTTATAAACTGTTATAATAACTAACTGCAATACTACTATTACTACAATGATGAAAATGTATGTCAATACTAACAAATTATTTGTGAATCTGTTAAAAAAATATTGAGTTTGTTTAGAAGTAACATCAATATTGGTTCATCTGATGTTTCAAATTTATTTTCAAATTACTATACATATATATTTATATATTATTACATAAAATATATTATATCTATTGATACAGTACTTTATATAATTTCGAAGAGAAGTTACAATATTTTTAGGTTAAAAGCAGAGCAAACAATAGTTTATAGTTTTATTATTGGCTGTACAATAACGTATGAGAAGGTTTAGTTATTTATTTTATCATCGTATTTTGTGTCTGGACGTATTTGTTTCATCGTATACGTTTCCGGGATCATGGGACCGTATTAATATTTAGATAAAGAATAAAAAAAATCATCGTTTCGCAACAGACATTGAAATAACAATATGGCATCTAATATATGATATAATATTATAGTACAATATTATCACATATATACCCATAATATTATCTATTGTTGCTTATAAGTATATTCAATGATTTTAGAAATCACACTTTGTTTTTTGTAAACGCTTAAAATTTGAAGAGAAAATTAATATTATTATATTGAACGTAAATTCGCTCGGAATCGTTTTTGGAATGAAATAACCTATATTTTATAGCATAAATTATAATATTAAATATAAGTAAGTAGTAAAAGTGTCAATTATTGTTTATTTCTAATTATCTGTAAAAAAATTAAATGTATTACGACAAATATTTGCAATACAATATCATCGGAGATTTTGCGCCAAACTATTAAATGCACGCATCCATACACGTCTGCAGGTTAGGCTATTGCGGCTTAGCTATTGTTCGCTATTTTGTTTTGGTTTTTTTTTTCTCTGGCGACTTGTTGATCGCATTATAAATCTGGTTTGGACCAAAAGTTGTCTAAAAGAACATAATATACGTCTTGGAAGGTCGACGATTTATTGCAGATCGTTTCGCTGTACACGATTAAAATATCATCCCGACCAGAGTATTTCGATGCATGCATATCACATATGTATAATATACGATGTTTGATTATTTATTTATTTAGGCGCAACCATATCATGACGGTGGCGAAAATGGATCAAAACGTTTTCCAAACAATATCTATTTTCCACGGTAGAAACTTCGACAAAGGCATAAGATCGGGTGATGTCGTATGCTTATAACAAAATATAACATCCGTACAAGCCGACTCGTCCGACCTTTGCACGACGAACCTAACCTACGGTGAAATGGCTGCATAATAAACTATGTTTAAAATCAAACTTTCAAAATGTTCAAAATGAGTTACAAGCTTTACATCTCTATGCCTATGCAAGAAGTTTAATACTACGTATCAATATTTATTGGTATTTTCATAGTCCGCAGGTTCTTAGGAGTCGGAAATTTCTACGACTATTTTTGGAATTTTTCTAGTTGCACATTATGTATAAACATAGATTTTTACAATTAAAATAAAATCTTGATGAAATAGCTGCCAAATTATTAAGTCTATAAAAAAAAAAATTTAAAAATGGTCTCGAGACTTAAGTATATTACACTATCAAAAATCTATAACACCATAATTTGAATAAAATGTATAATTTAATCATAAAAACCATTTTTAAAATTAACCCTTTTAATATATAGGTATAAAAATAGTCCATTATTTTGCATTATGTATTTTTACGTATTTATTTTTATTCATTTATATTTTTGCGACGGCGGAAAGCGCGATCATCATGGATAGCTTTTTTTTTATATGGGCATATTTGCGTTTACAATGTTTTTTAATAAATTTTGTAATCTTGTCGAAAATGTTTTTTTATATTTAGACTTGTTATTATTCAACAAACTGAAATACATAGTGTTTTGAGACTGTGATCATGTTTCCTTCATAGTGAAATATGCTTAATTTTCTTTTTCAATTTGTTTTTTTTTATGTTTATGTATATACTATATTTACAGTTTATTATGATTGTCAGAAATTGGTATTTTAAAGGCTGACACTGAAAAAAAAATTGTATCGGGAACGAACAGTTTTAAAACATCATTGCAGCTTAGTTTAATCTTCCTGACAATTTTCTCGGTTTTTTTTTTTTAACATGCATTTGTATTACTGTGGCCTAATTGATCCATTGTTTTTGGTACCTCATAAGATGTGTGTTTTGATCTTTTGCATGATAATAATACAATAATTGTAATAGCAAATTAATGCGGTGTTTTGAATACGTAATTTTGCTATACGAATTTCGTACTAAGTTAGTATCTATTTTTCCAATAATAATATTAGGTAAATATTTTTTACCTTTTAATTTAATTCATCGATCGCAGTGAGATTTTTTTTTATTTATTGTGTTTATACCTCTTGTAAATTTTCTAGATTCACATAGTTGGCCTATAGTATGGCCAAGCTATTGGAATATTTTGTGAAAAAAAAACGATGAGATTTCGATGTTAAGCTAATGGTTACCCACTATATACGCTGTAATTATTTAATCGAAATACCTACTATTATATCGAGCTCACTCCTTCTCCACCTATAGATAACATAGAGTTTAAAACGCGTCGGTGTAAATCACCGTGGTGTCGCGCATAATGTGTGGAGTATGTACTCGTGGACGAAAATCGAACAAAACCTCAAAGGTTGTCGGTCCGGATGATTGCTTGTCTGACTACAATAAAAAATAATAATTCATACCGATCAGCTCGGTGGTGTGGTGCATAAAGTGTAAAATTTCAATCACAATCGTACCTATATACATTAAACACATTATAATATTATGATTCATATACAAAACAATCATATTTTTATCATCATTACGATGATAATTGCAGTACTGGGTAGATATATTTTAGTTGTGAATCAGCGGCCATTCAGAATCGTCTTAAAGTTGTGAGACTGTATTTATTTTTTTTTTTAACTTTTAACTGTCTATAATTTTTTGATATTTATGAAGGGAAATATTATACAACAATGGTATGCACATAAATTTAAATGAAAGATGAAAGTGAAACTATATACCCGTAGCTAAAGAATAAATCATAAAACCTAGTCCAGGATGAATAATCCGCCCTTTATAACGGCTGTGGATGAGTTGAGGCCCGGCAGCTATGTGTTATTTACCACATCAGAGACCGGCGAATTTCGTCCCGAGATAGGCGATAACCTTTTTAGCTGTACCTTGTAGGTAAGTCGAAACCCAACTAACTATTTTTATTATAACTATCGTTAATTATCGATGATATAGTTTTATTTTAATACTTATTACGTTAAAAAAAAAAAAAAAACTATATAAAAACTCCGGTTTTATCTGCAGAAACTTTCATCATAAAATTACAATTGATTTAAATAATAGGTTATTTTGGACTATTTCAATTTATTTTACGTTTAAACTGTCGGTTCGAGTCAGCTTTGTTCGTGTAAGTCTTATATATTATATACATATTTGTCTACGAAGGATACATATTCCGTTATCATATATAATTGGGTTTTCTACGCAACAAAATATGAATGTTTATGGAACGTTTAAAAGCTGTCTCAAGAGTTTTACTCGACTTTTTACAACAATAAAAAAAAAAAAATATTTTTGGGAGACGACTCAGCAAACCTTCCCGTATTGCCAATAGGCTGATATGAAGTGGTTTTATTATGTGGCCGCAATTCGTACGTTCCTCTCATAAACCTAGGCCAAAACTTGTACTTGATTTAGGGATTTGGTCGCAATTCACCAACAACGTTTATAACTTACGGTGCAGTTGCGCGAACGTCTGTACTTCGACGGCGCCCAAATGTTTCGCGTGGAGGTCTCATACACGATTTACCTATTATTCATAAAATATACATTATATACACACTGCACGTGTGCAAATCTCTTATGCAACGTTACATTTTAGTATAATAATCTCTCACAGGAATTGTATTATAAAACCTGAAAAACTGTTTTGTTTCCGGTTTCCGTTTATTTATTGCCACGTCTATCCTCCAATCCCCCGATGGGCACCGACGTCGTCGATGACGCGACGTTCGACTGTAAAAATATATTACTTAATTGATGAATTATTTTTTGAACCCGACATCGCGTGTTGTCATCGGCCGGCATCACTACTTTAGGGGTAGATTTCAATTTCCTGAAACGTGTGCTTATTCGATTTCGTTTTTACATAGATTATTCATCGTAATAATATACGGCGGGTTTGATTTCCCGACCTTAATGATTATCATTATTATTATTACCTATTATTAGTATTGTTGTTGTACGTGAAAGGAAATACAGCCAGTAAAACGAAAAGAAAATCGGTTAGAGTTTGGTATTTTGTGTTCGACGGTTTGGTTCGATACAGCTAGTCGCGCAATTCACACATTATATCTATATATCATATGCTAACTACATACCAGCGTCACAATACAACTAAGTGTGCAACATAGTTATTGCGAGAGTTCAAAAAAAAAAAAAAATAAAAATTAAATTTGTTAGAATATAATATATTATATTTTATATAACAGTGTAAAGACATTTGATTAGGTAAAGGCAATATCATACAAAGACTAGTCAATATAAGTTAAAAATTCTGCGCGAAATCAATTACATGAGTACCTCTAACTACTACCATTGATTATACGTAACACAGTACCTATACTGTATAACAGATTATAACCAATGTTACTATTATCTACTATCTAGCTATAGGTGCTTAAAATATATCATGAATGTTTAATATTTTGGAATTTTCAACTCTCATAGCAAAACATTTCGACTGTCATCGAATTGAGCATACGATCAACATTCATTTTTAATGCATTTTTTCAACACTCATGAGTCGTGACACGTTTGGATGAGCACATTTCCAGTAAATTCGACTACTCCTCTTGACCACTTATAGCTATCATAATATTAAATCTATAATGAACTTGGAAAAAAAAAAACTAAAAATCGTTTCTTGATAATAGAACGTTGCTCAGTGCGATTGCCTTACGACAATACTATTGCAATAAATTAATAAAATAATAATACATCATAATATTGCGTTTATCGCAATACTATTCGTATTCACGCGACAGACGACAGCGTGGCACGACGTCCGGGACGACAGTGATCGCCGACGAATGCGCACAGCGTTCGGTGGTCCGCGGGAGTGTGAAACGATGACGGGCGACGAAATATTATTAAATAAAGTATGGTCTTTTGTATACCTACATAATAATGGTGCGTGGGCGGTGGCGGCGGTGGCGTCGCGTCGTGCATAATATTGTAAATCGCTTTTATGCAGTCTCCGGTCCAGTCATCTGTTCATGACGCGTCTTGGCAGTGTGATAAATCCGATACGGTTTTCGCACCCTTCTTAACGACTTTAATACGTTTCTTTCTCTCTCTCTCTCTCTCTATCCCTCCTTCTCTCTCAGTCCCCCGAACGCACATATAAATATATATATATATATATTTTATAGAAGAAAAAACAACCGACCGGACCGTAAAAGTCCCCGACCGTTAAGACTTTACACTCGGTGCGGTGGTGTGTATGTGCATAAATGTAGTTGCTGTGGACGGCGGGTATAACTAAAAAAAAAAAAAATCTATAAAGCAAAATAAAATTTAACGTGGAGCTGGAACTAGAAGTGAGCATTTTTTCCGTACATACGAAATATATATATTATATTATGTAAAAAAAACTACTGCTAAGAGAAAAAAAATGAAAATTCATTTTTAATAAACGATGCCGCCTATAGAGGGCACTTTGGGCATTGTCGAGTCGATCGAACATCGTATTTTATATCTAGAGAGTTCTTTTTTTATTGTTCTTATTATGTTATTTCGGACAACAATAAAAAATATGTTAAATAAAACACAATGGCGAAAGGAATAAAACGGACGAACGCAGTAAGCGTTTTATACTTTTGTTGAATTATACGAGGTTAAAAGACAAAAATGATTTTTACGATTTTCATTTGTGATTTTATTTAACTCGGCAATAAATATATTATATTATATCATATCCAGATATTGAGAACATAAATAATTATTTTTGTGTAGGATACGTACGCGTATTTTCGCGTTTAACTATTCGGTCAGTTCACATATTATAGTTGAAATGAACGAGAGGAAAATCGTCAAACTTTCTATTTTCGTTTATACTTTCCTGCGTCATATTACGAGAAGATGAATTTCATACATTTTTATATGAAAGTATCAAATTGATGTCATTTTATAATTTTCGGTCAAAATTCACTGTTATATTTTATTTACTTTAATAAAGTCTCTATTAAAAATGATTAGTTTTTTATTCGTACCATCAATAATATCATTGGAAAATAAATCTAAACACACATAAACCGATTAAATTGAACGAATAAAACGATGGGTTTACTATAGTAGAACATGATTATACTATAATAAAGCTAGTCACTACTAACCACTTTAGGTTTTGCTGATTTAAAATATTTGGTCGAATAGATATAATATTGTTATTACTAATTGGTACTCGCTTCAAAAACAACTTACTATTACCTGGATGCACCAAAGAATGTTTAGTAATTTTATTTAATTAAACGGTCCAATAAAAATATGTTCTTGTACATAATATTTCAGTTTAAAAATATTGTGTGTGATATAATCAGGAGTGTTCAAAAGCAACTCATTTAACACATGTTGCTTTCAACGTGAATGGTGATCACGGACTTGTCGATTTCCTGTTTTTGTAACCCTTTTTATGAGCTAAAGTGTCATGATTATACATTTTTAGTTCTTATTTATATGAAAATATATTTTAGTTGATATTGTTACAAAATCTAGTCATATTATTAAATACCTATTTTTTATTTTATGAGAATACCTATGCATCTATTAATTAAATTATTATTATTTGTAGAAACATGATATTATTATGTATTAATGATAATGTTATTAATATTGTTACATTATAGTATTAATCAAGATGGACTTTGTATATTTATGAACGATATAATACAAAGATATAATATATCATTACAGTTTATGAACATAGTTTTTATTTATCACAAGTAAAAGATTTGGTAAAATATTTTTTTTTTTTAATTTTTGATAACTATTTACGAAGACCAAAATGCTCAGTAAATAAAATAATAGCCCACAATATTTTGTGATTTAAAATATTGTACCTTATAGATCAGATACAATTTAACTTGTCGAACACTGAAATAAATTTAACCGTTCACATCTAAAACGTTATAGAATGAAAGACCGAAACGTATTTAGTAGGTATAGCGATTGCGTTCTAAACATGCATGAGAATACTCTCGACTTGTACATAAGATCTATCGATAAACTGAGAAAAGATGAATGTCCAAATGCGTTGATGGTTTTGTTTTAAATTACATATTTAGTATTTATATCGAACAAGTATTATTGGTTATGTAAGTAAAGGCTATAAATCGACAGTTTATCCCAAAACACCATTAAAAAAAGGAACTATATGAAAGTGGGTTTAGAGATAGCATGTTCATTGCTTAGCTGCATAATACTAAGTAATATAGTTTAGTATTGTGACACGTACGCATCAAATTAATTTGAATTAATTTTACACCCAAACGACAGTTATTATTAGATATAATGATGTTATTGATAAGGTGTTAGTAAAAAAAAAATAAAAATTAATAATACTAAGACCACTCAACAACATATTTATAAAATCCAAAAAATCGTTTCAATTCGACAGTTGGTTATTGACTAACATTTATGTAATTAGTGTATGAAAATTGTATGAAATATCAAATTGCGAAATATTTCAACGGTGCGATATTTTAACATTTTAATACAATTTTTTATGTATCTATTTTAATTCAAAGTTTTACAATATTGTATTTAATTGACTTTAATTACTTGTGTTTTTTTAATACAGTCATAATAATGCTTTTATGGTAATTAATCATAATTATAGTACCATCACTATTCCAATATTGTCGACGATAAGTCAATTTTCTTAGACAAAAAATATTATAAGTGGTTTTGCTATAATTAGTTAAAAATTAAAATCAAATATATCGCAACAACCACACTCAATACGTTATCATTAGAGTTGGAATTTTTAAGCTCTATAAAACAATAAAAAAGCACTATAACTTTGTTTAAAATTCTAAGAAAAATTTTATAAACGCATATGAATAACTTAACTTACTATCAATATTAGTGTTTAAAAAAAAATTGATGGTTCACGTTTCTGTGAAACATTTCAAACTTCAAACACTTCATTAAGTATAAAATGTTTCATAAAATCAATAACATACCTAAATTATCGACTAATCAGATTAATATTTCAATGATATTTTTATTAATATTAGCCTGCTTATACTTGAAAAATATGTTTAATAAATACGAGTCGCTAAGGTATTTGGAACAATAATATATTATTACCTATATTGTTCCTCTCACATTATACAAAAAAATAACAATAAACCTATCTGTATTTTAGTTATGCTTTTGAAAAACATCCAAGTGCGTCTTAAAATGACTATTATTTTGTATCCCTAGTTCGTCCAGAATAATATATCAACCAAATGAGTTCAAAAATAAAACGATTGTTTTTTTTCAAGTAGCCCAAATCTGTTCAAAGACAAAAAAATATGTTTTTTTACGCCAAAATGTATTTTAGTTTATTTAAATCTATTAAGCATATACCACTAGGAGGTGTATTACTTGCTTACACTCCAAAAATTATTTTGGCTTACACCCAATCATTTTAGGTTATTGCATTTTCACTAAACATAATATCGTTTTTATTTATTTTGTTAAATTTGATTATCAATATATTAGACATGCTTAAAATACTTACTTATATGTTTTTCAGTAGCACATGAAGTATTTTTTCTAGGGGGTGTGGAAGAGTCGTGCATAAACATGCTTTGATTTTCAATAAATAATTCAAATTGCTCACGTTTTTTAATAAAAGCTTGGAAAAAATAATTTGTATGATATAAATGTAATATATGTGTACTATAAAATTTCATAAAATTATTGTTTGTAATGGTAAATAAAATTACAATATATTATTTTTGAGTAGACATTGCAGAAATGCCTTCAGTTCAAACTTGTAATAAAATCTGTATTAAGATTGCATATACAACGCGCCGTCTTATAAATATGTTTGTATTCCTATTAATAACATTACATTTAAATATTTTACTACTCATAGTATGATGTTCCACTTTGAACTATAATTATTTATTCAGTCTATTCCTTTAATTTTTAGTTTTTACATTTTACATTTTATTTGAACTATTTTGATGTATGTATCAAATATTTTAAAAATTTATTATCCACGCACAATTGTATATTAATATATTAATACATAGTTTAAGCTGTGTATTGCAAATTAAGGATTGGAAATTTGTATTTTGTTTTTAAATTAAATTGTATATAATAGAGCTTAACAATAAAGTAATACCCAGAGGGGATTTAAAAATCCTGCGTTACTTTTTTTTTATTATATAGGGAGTTTATTTTCAATAAATTTTATCTGTATGAATTTTGTTTTTTTCATTACATAAAAACCTCTTTCTTAACAAAATCCTACGCTACCGCAATAAAGTGTATTTTGAAAAATATCCTGTATTGTACGTGGCACATAACAAGAAAATAATACTTTGAACCAAATATCTCGAAATACAATAAATGTTCGATACAATCATTCGGAATTGAATAAAACTTTTGTCATGTATAAGTATATTTCAAATCGCTATTTGATATTTAAAATTAGTCATTGTGCATTTTATTTTTAAATCGAATCAATGTGATATCAACTGCGCACGAACATAATACATAATATATTATTATGCATATCATAGTACAAGCATGGGAAAGTAGATGACGATAAAATACCACGATATGCTAAATTTAATAATATTTTTAAAAAATAAAAAAATATTTGTAACATTTATACAGTTTGAAAACGTTTATAATTTTCATTCAGATAACTTTTTCTCCGAAATCCATCGAATGGAATAAATATTTTTTAAAAAGAAGAACTTGAGAACGTAAATGAAAAAATATATGTTCAAAAGATCAAAATATATTTTTTGGGCGAACAATTATATTATGAAAAAAAAAATATACCCACACAGTAATAATAATAATAATAATAATAATAGTAAAGGTTAATGGTATGCAACAATATATTATAATAATTGGTAGCATAGGTACTTACGAACACCCAGTCTACTGAAATTTTCAAATGCACGTAGGTACTATTTGTAAATGTAATGTCCCGGTTGATTCGCAGAACCGCATACGATTAATATGTTATTGTGTATATTCAGCGAACGTTGGAATGACGAACGATTACGTTGTATAAATAATTTGTTATTCAGCTGTTGGCTGCTATGATAAAAATATAAATCGAATGAAAACTCGTCTCGTCGTCTATTTTATATTATTAAATAAGTGTACGACGACGACGAGACGTCTTTGAGAAATGCCAGAAAATGTCTACTTGAAAAAATAGTAATAATAATCATAAGTTGTCACTATAGAGGAAGAAATTACTGTGGAAACGATTTCAATTACGGGGACTCGCATATTATTATTATTATTACGGTGGCATTTTACTACACGTCCGCGTGACTCAGAAAGGAAACAAGGACGAAGCGGTTTCCAACAAAGACACGTGATGTCTGACTCAGTTTTTTAACGTATAATCTCGCCAACGATACGACACGCGAAGACAGTCTCTTCCGCATAAACCAGACGACGGCGTGCCCATATCGGCGAATTATTAGACATATTATCATATTAATATATAGCGGCGCGCACTGCACGTCGTGAATAGTTGCGATAACTTTGTGTACCGCATACCAGGTAACGCGTATATTCGGTACAGTTGAAGTATAATATGCACGCGATGGTTATACGCGCCGTTCGATGGTAGTCTCGAACTCCGCGGAGGTGGTGCCTCGCGATCGGCTCATTGGTATTCGCGTCGCCAAAACGCCACGTCGAGCGGAGGCGGCGGTGGGCTCTGATGGCGGTTTTTGTTAATTAAGTTCGAGTCGTTGTCGTCGTACACACGTTTGTTATTAAAACGGCAGAAATCTCGAGTCGACAATTCCCGACCGCTAAACTTTTATTATCACGATTGCCGTTGTATAGT
>JACXSJ010002150.1:0-55111 GCA_014851325.1 Pentalonia nigronervosa | reverse complement strand
TTTTATTAACTTATTTTTATAAATTTACACAGGAAACACAAGTTTATTTTCTGTCGAACCAGATAAACTTCACAATAGGTACATTTGTCAAGAACATTTTCCACCCGAGAGCTTTTTACAAAATTTTACTCAAAATCGTTTGTTAGACACTGCTATTCCCTATAACTATAAATCTGAGGCTCAACCATCTACATCATCAGTCATTAACCAAAATGATAAATCTGAAAAGGAGTATAATGTTTTAAAGTCAGCACGCTCAAAATCAGACATGGTAGAGTTAGTTTTTCCCAGTTTCCCTTCAATGTTTTCTACTCCTCAAAAAATTAAAATAACAAATATAATAGACATGCCTAGCCCAAATTTAAAAAGGAAATCTGATTTGATTGAAATAGATACACCTAGAAAAATTAACATAAAACAAAAATTAAAACAAAAAAACAAATTAATTCATAGTAAAATAAGTCACATTTCAAAATTAAAAAAAAGAGTTAATACTTTTAACACCCATAATAATGTTAAGAACTCAATAAATATGCATAACTTTCCATCAATTAATTCCAAGGCTATCGTAACAATGCAGTTCAAAGATAGGCGTCGTCCATAGACATTAAATGAAAAAAATTTAGCTTTAAATTTATATTATAAATCACCAACAGCATATAAATTTTTACTTTCACAAAATGTTATCTTACCTGGACCATCGACTATTTGTCGTTAGATCGGTCAATCAAAATTCTTACCAGGTTTTAGTAAATTATTTTTCAGCCATATACAAAAAAAATTTGAGTCATCTGATTATAAAGAAAAAGCGTGCACTGTTTGTTTTGATGAAATGTATATAAAAGAATTTATAGAATATTCCGAAGAATTTGATTTTATTGAAGGTTTTGAAGACTTAGGTGATTATGGGAGAACCAATAAAAGTGCCAACTGTTTTAGTATTTATGGCTCAAGGTATTTATTCATAATGGAAATTTCCAATTGCATATTTTCTTGCTCATTGTGGAGTTAATAAAACCATTTTAAAAAATTTAATAATTGATGTTTTACAAAAGTTATTTGAGGTCGGATTATGTCCAAAAATTATAGTTTGCGATCAAGGCACAAACAACCAAAGCACTTTAAAATCATTAAATATTTCAGAAGATAGTCCATTTTTTTTTATCAACAACAATAAAATATTTTCTTTGTTTGATGTTCCACATTTACTTAAAAGTGTTAGAAATAATTTAATTAATGCATGTTATATAAAAGATAATAAAATAATCTCATTTGATGATATAAAAAAAACGTACGAATTGGATAAACAAAATCATAAAAGTAAGTCTCTTGTCAAAATAACAGATGCACACATTTACCCAAATTCTTTTCAAAAAATGCGTGTTAAATTTGCAGTACAATTATTAAGCAATTCCATGTCTGCAGCAATTCGAACTTTTATACAAACAGGACAACTTCAAAGTAACACTTCATCAAATACTGCTGATTTTATTGAGTTTATCAATCATTTATTCGATTGTCTTAATAACAGGTCTTTATATAGCCATAATCCATATCTCTGTGCATTAACTGATGTAGGTACTGTAAAAATTTTTTTAATAGGAGCTTCACAATACTTCACAAATTTGCAAAAATTAAAAAAAGGAAAATTAACATAACCACCCTGTTTTAAAGGTTTTACACAGACCATTAATGGTGTATTGCAGTTTTTTGAAGCATTGAAATCTAATGATATTGTATTTTAATGACTAATCGTTTAAATCAGGATAGGTTAGAAAATCTTTTTAGTATTTTTCGATAAAAGTGTGGTTATAATATAAATGCAACATTCAGAACAATCAGAACTTCGATTAGAAGTAATTGTATTTTTTCTTTATGTACATCTAAAGGAACAAATTGTGAGACAACCCAAGATGTTAATCCAGTTATAATTGATCCAGTTAGACCACTAAATAAAATAAAATTTAATAGTTCAAAATTATCTTCAGATTCGGATACAGAATGTAATTCTAATTTTTCTCTCTGTTTTTTGTCATCTGATGAGGACTCAGTTAATACTGATGTTACTTTAGAAGACTGTTCTGTTATATATTTTACAGGATATTTGGGCTATAAATGTATGAACAAATTTAATTGTAACCACTGTCAACTTGAATTATTCACGAATAAAAACTCAAACGATAAAAAGCAATTATTTTTACTTAATAAAAATTATATTTCTATAAATAATAAAAGTGGACTTAAAGCACCATCAAATAATTTCAATAATGTAATAAATAAAATTTTAAATATTTTTGAAAACAACTATGAAAACTATTTAAATAAAAAGAAAATTAGATTTCAATTAACTGAGCGTGTAAAAAATAATAAAACAGTTATAAAATGGTTAGATGAATCAATGAAAATCTGTATAGAGCATAAAATGTATATAATTTAACAACTTTTGATTTGTAAAATATTTAATAAAACAAAAATGTTTTCAACCACATCTAAATAATAATATTTTCATTCATTATTTTTGGTTCTGACAATGTACCTGTGAAAATTTCTGCCAGTATCTACATGCTACAGGATCCATATTGTCACTAATAGACTCAAGATATATAACATATTGTAACCCTTATTGTAACTGTTGGATAATGTAGTTTATAATATAATATTATTATATAAACAACCAAGATGTTTTTTTTATTCCATTGCCATATCTTGTCAAAAATAACAATATTATTTAGCTTGTGTAAGTGTATCTTGAAATATGATGTATTTTAATTTTTAGGCCCAGTAGTAAAGATTAATTGAGTACTTTTAAAAGTGTACAATATTTCATTGTTGAAATCAATTTTATAAATTTTGAACTACAAAATAGTTTTAAACTATAAATTTAATAAATTTTGTTTAAATTTAAACTTTAAATGCTTATAAATAAATTTGTGACTATGTATTTTTAATATTTTTCAACTTGTAAGAACTAAGAGTTGTATTGCTGGATTAACATAAGTCGTGTTTAAATCGTGGTAAATTGGTTTGTAAACTGAAAAAAATCTTAAGACTTAACAGTCTGTAAAAACAAGAAAGTAGAAAATCGAAAATAATACCACCGTGATTAGTTGATAATAATTTTCGATAATAATTGATTACAAATGCGATAAACAATTTATTGTGGTTGCTATAATTAAAAGCAGTTGATTGATATAATGCCATCTATAGGCAACCCGTTAAAATATAATTTTAGTCGCCGAATACTCCTATGCCATGGGCTATCTGTCTATTCTATAATCAATGGTACTACTGTACCACTCCACTTATTTAAACTTCAAATACTTATAAATTATAAACTATCTGTTTCAAATTCAATTTTTATACATCAAAAAGCACGTTAAAAAATCTGCTTTGGAATAAGAAATTAAAAATGCATGTTCTCAATAAAAAGTAATAAAATTATTTTTTATAACGATAAAAATATATATTTTTTTGTTTTTAACTACTTAATTAATGTAAATAATTTTAGAAATAATGAGTGTCTCACTTTATAAAATGTTCCACTCAGTATATTCAACATATATCTATGAACAATAGCATTATGTTAATTATAAAATTGAATATATAAAATAAATATTTATAAAAAAAGACTTCATTTTTTGAATAATTATTTTCTGATCAATTCAAGATTCTAATTAAAATTTGCCATTTAAACACTAGAATTTAAAATAAATAGCATTTTCAAAAATATTGAAACATTCGAAACAAAATACTTATGATAACGATCAAATGACTATCTATGGTAATAATAATTATCACAATTGGAACAATGGAGCACACTGATATTAATGAATAGACATTTAGGAAATACTCAAATTATCATTTACTTAAAAATTTACAATTTTTTTTAATTTAACAAACTGTTTTAATTAAATAAGCATTAAAAAAATATTAGAAATTATAATCATTATCATGGAATAAATAGTTGTTGAAATTCAAACTATTTTTCAATTCAAAGAAAAAAATGATATTATATCAATAACAATTGCATTTTACTTTTTATAACAATTATGTTTCATTAAATAATTTGGATAAATCTTCAGGAAGTGTCAATGATAAGCATTTTTCTGGAAAATCTCTCTTGTACATGCGCAAAAGTTTAATAATCTCTTCTTTCACATCTAAAAATAAATAAACACTTAAATTATAATTATACAAACAATTGAAAATAATTGAAGTAATATTTTTTCAGCATATTCAATTAATTGTATAGTTATTTTGAATTAAAATAATATTTTGTTTATTACCATCTTCACAATATTTTCTTTTATCGATCAATGTAGCCAGTGATGCTTTAATTACAGGTTCTAACATGGAAACCATAAACTGATTGCCAACTTCATATAAATACACCAAACATTTAAACACAGTTAAGTTTTCAACAAAGTCTTCGTGTAATGGAAGGTAGTTGATCATAACAGGTACCACCTTTAAAAATAAGCATATTAATATTTTTTATAAGACTTCAAGCAAGTTAAACCATATTTTGTTATTAATCGGTTTTATTAGAAAATTTCTATGAACAAAAACAAAACAGTTGACCAGACATATTTTTTGTTCTTGAATAGATATATATATATATATATATATATAAGTTTTTAATTATAAATAATAATTATTATTATAAGCTTATTAATTTAAATTGAATTATAATTATGTAAATATAAAATAATTTAAAATAAAAAACTAAAATTTTCAATTTAAATAAAAAGATTATACACTAATCAATAATATTCATACCATACAGATATGCCAGCAATATAAAAAAAAATATATATATATATTGACATTCATGCCCCAAATTTCTCAGTTTAATGGTATATGAATATGTAAAATAGTAGCAAGTAAATATTATTATATGCTATACTTACATATTATAAATTGATATAAAAAAATATATATTAAAAAAAAAAACAAAATTAACTAGTTTTAAATAATCAAATAACATAGAATAAATATTAAACAGTTACAAAAAAAAAAAAATAATAATAGAACTAAAACCATAAACTACAAAAAATCATTTCGGTTTAAAGCCCTGTTTATAAACAATGTAGGCAATTCCAGTTTTCACTAAAAAACACTCTAAACTATTTTTAAACGTCATACATTTCTTTGATGAAAAAATTATACATTTTTAACACAATTATTTCACACTTAAACAATCTCTATACTTTGTCTAGTCTTTAAACATAATATTTTTGGTCAATTAATAATTAAATATTGGTGCTCAGTCATTAAAAAAAAACCCTTCCAAATTAAGTATTTCAATAAGAATTGACTTCAAACTTGTTATCTAAAAAGTTAACTTAATTACTAAACACAGATAAAATTAAATAAATATAAGTGTTAAATTTAAATTTGTAGCTTAGAAATATTTACATGATCAAGAGGAATTCCTTCAATGTTAGTAATTATCATACGGGCTAATGCTCCATAAATGTTGTCTAATACTTTTGATCGTTGTTCTTTAGTAACCACTTGAGAAAATGTATTTAATATAATTGGATAATACCTAAATTATTAAAGAAAAGAAAATATTATTATTATTTATAACAATAGTTAACACTGGAGAAGTAGTTTAGTTATAAGTTACATTAATATCAGTTGTGAAAATAAATAATAAAATTTTTTCTAAAACTTTTTATTATTAATAAAGGATAAATAAACATTTTTTTAGTAATAAATTGTATTTCAATTTATATTGTTTAAGAAAGTAGACAGAATGAAAAAAATGTAAGTTAATTGTTGTAACACATTGGATGTTTTAACCATGCAAGTTATACTAGAAAATATTAAGGAAACCACTGATACTACTCCTCACAGATTAAAAATAAATAAAGCATAAGTAAAATTTAAATACTTGTATACAGATTCTTTGCCATAAAATGCAATTTCTCCTAATGCAAATACAGCATTATTTCTCACAGTATCATCTTCGTCTTCAACAAGTGGCATTACAAGTGAAAACATAATTTCACACAAACCACTCGCATTTTCTCCTAAGCCTTTTGCAGATTCCCCAGTTATAGCTAATCCAGCAGCTTTTAATAAATCAGATGAATCTTTTGACTAGAAAAAAATCATTTATTCACATTTATAAATATTAGGCAATATCATAAATCAGGGGTCTCCAAACTACGGCCTGCGGGCCGCATCCGGCCCGTGAACAAATTTTCACCGGCACGTCAAATGACGGTAAATAATCTAAAAATATGTATGTAACTTTGCTCAAAAAATAATTTCTGAACTTAAAATTCAATTACAACATCGTTCTTCTGACCTTGACATCAAATCTGAAGAAATCAGTATTTTTCAGAATCCGTTTAGTTGTGATATTGAGAAGTTGCCCAGCACCCTCTACAAATGGAAACTATTGATTTGCAATGTAATGATGCATTAAGAATCAAATATAGTGAAGAGACTGATTGATTTTTATAAATTTCTCCCAGATATTCAATATCCAAATTTAAAATAATTTACAATTAAATATATATCTATATTTGCTACTACTTATTTGTGCGAACAAACCTTTTCTAAATTGAAATACGTTAAATCGAAATATATATCAGCCATGTTTGACAAACATTTGGAATCAATTTTAAAAATTGGAACAAGTAACCCAGAACCTGAATTTGATAAAATATTGGCAAAAAAACATCAATTTCATGATTCTCATTAATAAAAATATATTATTAAAATTAAGTATATTTAAGTAGGCATATTGTAAGAATTATTTTTTAAATATTTAAAATTATATATATTTCTACAAAATTAAAAATTATATGTGTTCATACATTTTGGCCCGTTAAGAGCTTTTTTTATTTTATGTGGCCCTTGAATAAAAATGTTTGAAGACCCCTGTCATAAATTACTAAATTTACCATTATTTTTTTTAACAGTGGCATCAATGAAATAAAATATTCTGTAAAAACTTGTGCCGGGAGAACATAACTTAAATTTGAAACAATATTGCCTGCATATTCTATGGGTAATGTATCGTTTTCACTATCTAGCTCATCCAATTCACCAGGATTATTTGCATCACCTATCTGAAAATAAGCAAAAATTATGTTTATATATTTATGCAAAAAAGCCTGATCACAAGATAAAACTAGGTTATCCTATACTCTATTTCAAATAAGTTTGGAGAAACACGTGCAGTCGCTGTCCGGTCGCAGCGCTGTGGTTGGCTGTTAATAGCAAATGTAACTACACCTGTGCAAACTATAATCCATTTTTATCTTCAGTTTTTTCAAACTTATTTGAAATTAAGTATAGTTAATGTTTGGATTTACAAATATATTAAGTAAAAGATGAAAAGAATGTTATTCAAATTATAACTAAAAATATTTTAAACAAGCTACAATATATAAATCATGACAATAAAGGTTAATTAAACCATAACAAAAACTAATATACAGTTTTACTAATTAAAAACTAAAAACTGAGCCATATATTTTATTAAATTATACATGTGTTTGTAGTTTGTATAATGTCCTTATGTATCCTTAATCAAATATATTATAGAGTAGATAGTGCCAAAATAGTACACCTTGTGCAAATAAATAATAAAACATTTTCTTAAAATAAAATGTATGTTAACAAACAAATCAGTTTTCAGTTATGGATCATCAACTTTTATTTTTATGATTTGTACAAAATGTTTTCAATAAATCTTAATCCAAATACATTTCAACTTTTATTGAGTACAATTATTAAATACTGGTATAAACTAGTAAAACTTAGCTTTACCTAGTGATTTGGCTTTGTCAGTAAAATATATTAATGTATTAATTTAAAGAAAAAATATTTAAAAACAAATAACTTAATAATTAAAATGGTTTATTTTTTACTTACTTTTAATGCTAATATAGATTTAGCAAGTACCATAATTGGTTCAGCATACTTTATCATCTTAGTTTTAATTTCTTTCAACATATCAGCTAATACATCAAGATATGTTGAACCCAAACCGGAAAATCCATCTTCTTGAATTATTTTCTCTCCATAATTTAAATAATTTTCCAAAGCTTTTTCTAAAGCTAAATAAATAAATTATAAATATTTTTGATTAACATAATTGTTATAATATTGACAAACCAATTATAAAGATGGCAATACAAATTTCCATTTTATTTTCATACAACACACTTTTATCTAACTTACATTTATTTTTATTCAAATTATTATCTAAAGTTATATTATTATAAACAGATCTAGCAAAAAATTAACATTTTAAAATATTAAGGAATTTGAAACAGACATGTGATATCATTGGCTCCGAAAGGGCACAATCACCTATCTTATATGTAAAAAAGTTGCAATGACAATATAAAAATTATACTATTGGTTTTTTATTATTCTACTTAATGGCATTTGAGATACACCTCAAAACTATAACTAATTGAATTATGCGAGAAGAAACGTAACAGCAATATCATTTTTTTGGAACTAAACAAGTTATTTTTTTATTTTTTATGTTCCTTTAATTTGTAAATATAATTATTAATTATCTGTTATATAATATAAATTATATTAAACAGAACCAAAATTAAAATATTAAACACTTATTATTTACATTATACCTCACAATAATTAAAGAATATAATATATGAACAATTCACTGAAAAAGAATTTTGGAATATTTGATTTAAAAATAAACTTACACTCTTGGCCACTATTGTTAGGTAATTTTGAAAAATATATACAAATTTGTCCATATAATTCAAGTACAGAATCAATAGTGTCTTCATCATCTTCCTTTAATAACTTTGATACTACATCAAAGCTATTATTTAAATAGGGAAGAAATTGATCTCTAATTTAAATACAAACAGATAAGATAATTAATTATATTGATATTTATTTAATAAATAATAAATACCCAGTGCTTTGAGCAATTTGAGCAATTGTTTGACAAGCATTATCTTTTTCTTCCATTACATGTGCATCAACATAGACAACTGACATAAAATTCATGATTAATAAACCTTTAAATGTAAAATTAATAAAAAAAAAAGTTCAATTACTTACAATCATCACTATCAGCATCATTGCTACCGTCATCTTCAGATACTAAGGACTCATCTTTATCGTCATTATCATCACCATCATCATCATCACTACCAAAAGCATTAAATTTTTTTTCCTGAAAATTGAAATACAATTTTATGAAAAAGATCTGATTGTTTGATAAATAAATAAAAGTTTTATACCTTCAGATTAAAACTATTATCAGCAATTAAGCTATTATCCAAACTTTTCAAAACATGTTGCATTACAAGATCAATATATGGTAATAAATGATTAATAGATACTCTAGCTATAGAACTGAAAAGTCCATAACATACTGCACGGACCTCAGGTTGATCTTCCTTTGCTTCCTGCAGTAAAGCCAAACCACATTTTAAGCTCATATCCAAATAAGGTTCAAATACTTTTGGATCAAGAGCTACCGCAAATTCAGATAGTAATTCTAAATTATAAAAATAATAATTATTTTAAATGTTAAATTAAATAAATAATAATTCAAAATTACTAACGAATGACCATAATCTGTAGAGTTTCCAGTTTTTCATCTATTCCAGGTTTCAAATAAGCATCAAGAATTGTCATGACTGGGATAAAGTAAGGAGCTGTAGCATCACCTCCAGACTTAACTATATAAAAATATTTTTTAGTACAAATATTCAATACATAATTGCAAATAATTTATTTTAAAAAAGATATAAGTATATACCAATGCTACACATAATAGTAATTGCTTTGTCTTTAAGTTCAACACAACACTCTTCATTTCTTACAATATCCAATACAATACCAGTCATTTCTGGTAAATATTCATCAATTCCACCTTCCATACTGTCAATAAATTTATCAAGTGCATAAAAAATCATACGCACTTCAGAACTACATTCTGGCTTAGTATATTCAATAATTAACTTTTCTTTAAACATTTTCATTAATTCTGGCAATATTTCTGCAGCATACGTACTAACTTGAGGCTAAATTCAATAATCACAAAATTATAAATTTTAATTTGATCAAATAAAAACTTAAATTTACTCACTTGAACATATTGAGAAACTTCTCCTAAAGCATACATAGCTGCAGATTTAACTGTTTCGTTTGAACTATTTAATCCCATTTTGATAGCTGTTACAAATTGTTTAAGATAATTCTTTTTCAGGTATTCAGAACATCCATCTGATACAAAAGCCATTGTTGTATAAGATGCTTTAAGTGCATTAGGGTCTTGAGTAGTATATGCTGCATCAATCAATTTTATCTAAATACATTAAAATAAAATAAAATATTAAATATATATATATTAAAAAAAAAAAAAATAATAATAAAAATAATATTATTTTATTATAATAATAAAAAAAATATATATTTTTTTTATATATTTAATATATTATATTTTTTAGGTCTATATTTAATTATTTGTTTTATTTATACATAAAGAATTTATTTAAGTTTAATAGAATTAAAAAACAGTAATAATTATTTAAGGATACGGTATAGGACGTAGGGTATAAGGTATATACAATGAAATATTAAGTAATATGACCTTAACGAATTGTACATGACTTAAAAATTAAAAATGTACTTATCATCAACTAACATATTATCTTAAAATTTTAGATTCTAAGCAAAAAAATTAATGAATGTATGTTTTATATGTATAGTATACAATTTATAGTAGAAAAAATGCTTTGATCTTTAACTTTAAGGATGGTTTCTGATATTACTACCATATTATCTGATAATAATTTACATTGAATCTGGTAGATGTTTTTGAGAGGTAAAATTTGAAAATTCCCAGTACATTTAAAATAATTGGAAAAAACGAAAAAAAAATAGGAAAAAACGAGTTATTAGCAAATTAAATTGGATATGTCTTTTAGTTAATAATTCAAAAATAAATAACTATAGACTTTTTTCTACTAAACATTCATATAAGCATTTAGTACAACGTCATACAATTTTAAAAATATTTGAAATTTCAGTTATTTTAGTATTTCTTAATTCTATTTAATTTTTAAGAATTACAGGTATAAAGACTACAAATATTTCATATTTTAATTTAACTTAATGTTTTGGTAAAAAAGTAAATAAATTAACTTTTATTTAATTAATTTCAAAAAAAAATTGAAAATATTCATTTTGTAGTAATAACTGAGAATGTTGACGTTTCAACATTTTATTTTCATTAACCTCGTGATTTTTTTAAAAAAATAGAGATTCGAGAATTATATTTTGTTAAACAACAATAATTAATGATTAAATAAGTCTAATCAGAAAGCAAGACAAGATGATTTCAAAACATTAATCTATGAACTTTAGTATTAAATAATATTCAATTTTTCTTGAAACTAAAAAAATTATTAAAAATTGAGAGGCTAATGAAAATAAAATATTGAAATGTCAATATTTTCAAAAAAATGGACATCTTTAATTTTTTTTTAAACTTTTTTACCAAAACATTGAATTAAATTACATTATAAAATATTTAGTCTTTGTTTTTGTGAGTTTTATAAAAAAAAAAAATCAGAATTATGATATCTTCATTATTTTTGGAGATATGGCAATGGATAAATCCTCAAGGGACAACCTGAATATACTAAATTAATGACAGTAGAGAATTGATTTTATGTAATACAAAACTTTTATAACAATTTATTTATAGATTCCATTTATCATATTATAAAATTAAAGATTATTTTATTATCTACTGCGACTTAATCTTAAATATTATTTTAAATATATATATACATGAAACATATTTTACATACTTTTAACAATTTAACAATACATTGGTTTTTTTTTTAATTACATACAAACATAAAACATTTGAATTTATGTACATTGTATGTATTTTAAACCATTGCTTGAATATTTGCACCCCCTCAGTTACAATTATTGAAAGATAATTGACACTCTACTGTACTTAGTTTATAAATTTGTGATTTTATCATATTAAATAATATTGTTTAGGTAAAACAAATTCACTAGTCCATTATTAACCATATTTAAATAACTATCTTACCCATGGTGGAGTGTAGTAGAATATTTAGAAATTTGAATTATATAATACATTGTGGTAGGTAACAGATTAACCTTAGAAAATAATACGCTGATAATATCTTTTATATTCTTGTTTAAAAGCTTAAAAAGTATTTGTTTTACTTGACACAATTACGGAAAATTGGATATATAAACATAAAACAAGTAACAATTTTTCCTCTATTGATTTCTCTGTTGATATCATGCAAGTAAAAAAAATAAAAACTTAAACATTTCAGTTAATTCTAAAAATTTTTTATGGTCAAAATACTTGAAAATGCAATGCACGATCCCCTTGAAATTTATCAAAAATGTTACAAGTCAATATCACAAAATTAAATATATAATATGCTATATTAGGCTATATGCCAAAATTATATTTAATTATATTTTGATAATTTGTATATATAAATTGTTGACCTAGTTGGACGTGCCTTATCTTACAGAACATGGTCGGGACCATATTCTAGAAACAGCATTATAAAATTCTGTTGTATTTAATATATAAATTAAAAAGGTTATCTACTTGCCCACATTTTATTATTTTTTCTAACTTAAGTTTATTTATTATTGATATTTTTTGTAATTGTAGCCATTGGGCTACCAGCCTATACTTTTTATAATTAAAACAAATTTGTAGTATTATAAAGTAATAATGAAAATATCAAATTTATAAAAATAAACAAAATTATTATATATAAATAAGCTTGGATAAATGTAACATTTGAACAATGTACAGAATAAAATAACAAGATATATAAAATATTTTAGTTGAAACAACAAATAAATCTATATAAAACAACAAGATTATCAATTAGAAGGTTTAATATCAGATGAATAATAATTTCAATAATAATTTTTTTACCAATAAAAATTTGACTTATAATATTTTCACCAATGTTCCCTTTAATTCTATATTAGAAATGTAATTTTGTTATGTTAAATTAGGCTACAAGTATAATTATTATAATATGCTAAAACTTAAATGTTCATAGTTAACAAAGACATGTAAAATATTTTTTGAAATAGTATATACTTTATTCAGCATAAGAAATAACAACAGAGGTGGCAATGTGTATGCCTGCTCTGTTGTAAAGTTACGTCTTTGCATACAAGTTGGTCCCAGAGGGTAATTTATGTTGAATAAAGTGAATATATGAATAACAATTGCATTGATGTTTGAAATTAAGTAGTTATCTACTTTATGAATTATTAACTAAATATTAGGGTAATCAAAGGCTGTCTTATTTGATTTAATAAACTTTTACTAATAAAACTTACCATTATTGGCATAAATGTAGATGCAGATATTTCATCAGCAATTGCCGCCATACAATCACCTGCAGCACTCATAGGATTTAAAGCATACTCTTCTAAAAACCAAGTGTCATCATCAGTTTCTTCACTTAAAATATTGAACATTAATTCAATTACAGGATTTAATAAATTCAATTTTACTAAAACCTATAAATAAGAAACAAAACATATGTTTTATTTAATGTTATGATCTCTAATACAAGTATTTGAAATATTGACTAACATTATTGTGGTATAAAAATTATTTTTTTAAATAAAAAGCGATGATTTAATATATGATGTTTTAACAATGACAATATTAATTCATTTTATATTAAATAAAGAAAATAATTTACCTTCTTTTTACTACGGATAATAGTAGAAATTAAATTTATACCATTACATCTTAAAGTTTCATCTATATTTTTGTTACCAGCAAATTGTGCAGAAACTTGAACGATTGGTTTTATATGAGGTATTAATGCCTGAATAGAAAATTCACACATTGACTCAAGGAATTCAAAACAATCACAAGCTTGTTCAGGATTTGTAGTTGACAAAGCAAGAATAACATCTAACACACGGGTTACAGACTGTGAATATGCTTGAATAACCTAAAATACATTTTTTTTTTTAATTATTGTTACTAATTATTCAATTAATTTCAATACCTGAGGATTTAGAATAGATACTTCTATAAGATTATTCATCGAAGAAATAGTATTATAAACAACAAGGGAAGTACAATCTTCAGCACTGTTCAAAGTTTGAATAAAATAATCAACAAAAGTTGTTATATGGGGTTCAAACATATCAGGAATGTAATCAGATAAATTTTTAATCACAAATGAACCAAACTGTAAATCAAAATAATGAATAGTTTGAAATGTGTAAAATAGTTTTATTTTACAATTTTTTGGAATAGTTACCTGTCTTTCATTAATATCGTTACTCTTAATAAATGATTCAATAAAACCAAATAACTCATTCCAGGTACCTCTCATCATTTCATGTTTAGCCAAAACAGCAATCAATTGAAGAATATGCTTTTTAACTTCTTGACTAGGCTCATCAATTATTGCTTTAAGCAAAAATTGTTTTATTCTACAGTATATAGATATTTAAAATATATAAATAATATGAAATAATATAATGCTATAAAAAACTATAGATAACAATAAATAACTTACTGTTCACGAAGTTCTGCTGGTAAATTCGTCCACGGATGACGTTTGGACAATTTTTTTCTTATTACAAGAGCTGCATATTCCTTTAGTTTGTCATTTTTACTAGATCCAATCACTGTACAAAGAGTGACGTATGTTTGAGGATTTTTTAACGCCGTTGTTAATTCATTAGTGGCCTATATCAATTTAATTAAGAATTAAATAATTTATTATTTTCAATTATCATACCATTTTATACTGTGATATTTACCTGCATTATAACATTATTATCCGGTTCTAATAGGCATGTCAAAATACGCTCCATTTCGGTGATATCCACAAACATTTTGATATTAAATCAGAAACTTATTTTAAAATTATTAATTGAAAATTAAAAACAAAAAACACATACAAATATCAAGTTTTCGTGTGAGAAAAATAAAAGGAATGATTGAAGAAAAACACATGGCGCGGTACGTTGTTATCAATTTTAATTTTCAGTGAATTGGTTAATCGTGATAAATAAAACAAATCTACCAATCCAATATAATAAAATTTGGGTACCAACATAAATTTATTATTTAATATCCTGAAAATGGTGGAATAATTTGAAATTTAATTTTTAATTTTTCAGTTGTACTAAAATGCTCTTTTTTCAACAAATCATGAAATATAAATTGAATAATAATTGTTTAAGACTTTATAAATATAAGTAGAAAATCTAATAACTTGTGTATTTTTTATAGACTATAGTTTTTACAGAGTAGCAAAAACAATTCTAGAATAATTTTAAAAAATAATCTCCGCTTAAAAATTCCTACACTTGCTCAAGTCAATATTTTGACTCTTTTTGAGCTGTACATATTACATAGTATATAGACATTTGATATTTTCAATTTTTTTATCTATAAATATCGATAAAAATTTTTTAACTTGGCTAAAAACCTTGAAAATGTTAATACTTATAAGTTTTTCATAAACTATATTTCATAAATTCTAATTTTAATATATATTATTACACACATACTGACATTTTCAATTGCAATGTTTTCAGCCAAAACTAATTCAATCTACCAACCTACTATATTACTAATTGTAAAATAAATTACTTTAATAGTAAAATTTATACTTAGTAGTTACTACTGTCTACTATATAGTTAGTAATGTAGGCAGGCAGACCACAGATTTCTCTAGAATTATTTTTTTTATTCAATGATTTATCATTGAATTCAAATTTCACTCATAAACTAACACTGAACTGAAGTTCAATGCAATTTACAGTGACTTTTTTAATTATAGCATAAACAAATTATTAAAAATCTATTAAATTTTTAAGCTTTTTGACAGTGTAATTTCAAATGTCTATAAATAAATCAAAAGGTGTCAATATATTTACTAATTAAAATTGAGAAAATTCTACCATATTTTTTTTTTATATATATATTTATTTATTAGAATATATACAATCTGTAAATTAGTTTTTACAATAAGAATATGAACTATAATAAGTATAGCATGAATTGCTTGATAAAAGGAGTAACCCAGTGGTTACACTTTACACTTATTTTTTGAATTATAAGAATATAGATTTTCAAAGCAATTTTGTGTAAAAATTCCTGAATTTCCTGATTTTTTTTATTTTTATTAAGTTTGTACTGGAATTTTTTTACTTTTTACTACCCTAACTCCTAAGTACTAACTAGATTCTTATTCTTACAAAAAAAAATATTGAAGTTGATGATTGAACCATTTATACAATAATACTGCATTACTGCTCTAAATGTCACAAAAATTACAATGATAGTTAATTTTGAAAATAATGCATACATACATACTTATACATTAAACAGCTATTAAATTTAAATATATAACACATACAAAGTACTCAAGGACCATTATCATAGGTAATATTAATTATAAATACAAGTAGGTTTGAACCTATAGGTAACATATATAAAACTAAGTACACCTATTATTGTTAATTATATATTTTCGTAAGGTACTTATAGTATACTATTACAATTTTTTTTTAGCTTATGAAATTATGAAACATGACAAAATTATTAAGTTTGAAGTCAGAACAGATATTTCCAGGAAGGTTCAAGATCTTACCTGCTTCTGCCACTGGTAGGAGCAATAAGTATACTTGTATAGGTCATTACTTATGTTAAATTTAAAGTAATATACTAAAATGTTACTTTTTTAGTGACAGTCATCAGTCATCACCTTTTGGAGCAATACAATTTAAATTTTCGACTTTCGAGATGGTTTATAGTAGTAAATTGAATCTATTTGCATTCGCATCCAACAACAAAGTAACTATGAAAAACATGGATGTTTAAGCAAAAGCGGTTTTTGACAATTTATTTTTTTGTAATAGGTTATTCAAAAATTAATAATTGTATAGATTTAATATTTTTATCAAGCATTTATACTAGTATTTTCTAGTGATAAAATTTTGCTCTTTTCGTGTTATTTATAGATGTATGAAATTATCACATTTATTTTTGAACAAATTTTGCACGAAAAAAAACTTAAAAGTGTAACTCAAAGATTTCTTATAAGTAAGGTTAGGTTAACTTACAGTAATTAAAAATATACAAAATATATAATATAATTCACAATGTTTTTTTTTTTATTTAAGTGCTTGACATTAGAATATTGACAAGTTGTCAATATCAAGGAAATATGAAACTTATTTTGTAATTAAAAAAAATAAAAAATATAATAAATAAAATAATATAGTTTAAAATTCAGCAAATAATTAATATAAAATTATATGTATTATTCAATTATAATTATTTGTATTTTTATATTTGATAGGTGTGTTACTTGAATTAAGCATAATATGTATATCGTAGGCAAGTTTTTTGGAGATGATGGCTATACTAATACAATACTTTAATACTTCATCTTTTTTTTTATTCAATGACAATATTACTTAAACCCTGAAGGTTTAATTAAAATATCATTGAACATTTATTTTTCATCAACTTTATAAATACGTGATATTTTACAATAAAAGTTAACTGTGCCCTGTGCAACTATTGTTTTTCTTAATACTAATAAAAATTATTTTGATGACTTTTTTGGAATATTTCATGCTGTAAAAGTATGGCCGCACCTATGATGTACATTACATAAACTCTATATATTTATATATATATATATTGTATAATATTATATGTAAATATTAGCATAACAGTAATAATTATATAAAATTAAAAATTAAAATAACTAAAAAACATATTTTTTAAGCAGCTTTGCATCTAATAACTAATAAACTGTATTTTTTTACTATAATGGATAACATTTATATTATATAAAAAAAAATACTTTAAACAATTTAAACTTTAGATACATACATAGAAATTATAAACATAATTTTTTATATAGATTAACAAAATGGAATAACTGAAATACAATATAATAAGTATAACCAACATAACCACATTTATTTAGAACCCCAAACAATAGTCAATGTAATTATGATTAATATCACAGCACAAATAACTAATAAATAAAACCTTTTTTTTCTGAGCTTGTTCTAAAAAAATTAAAAAAATTAATATATTTATTCACAGGTAAATTCTAGGTTATTTATTTACTACTTACAGTGTAATCAGTTGCTCGTCTCAATTGACCAGTTGCTTCTTGAACTGATACATTAGTAATTTGTACATTAGCTTCAATACTATCAATCATTTCACCTTGGTTATGAACTAAAGTACCAAGTTCTTTAAAAATTTGATTTACGTCACTTATGTCATTCTAAATGATAAGTAATTATTTTAACATAACTTGAATAAATAGTATATTATAATATTAGCACCAACCTCAAGTTGTCTTATAGCTTGTTCTTGTTCAACCACTTGTAAATTTACTTCATCCAAAATTTGTAACTGAGCTTGATCATTCTGGTTTTCATTTGGGTTTGAATAACCTAATAGAAGATCTGAGTTATATACTTATTCTAAAATTACAAGAGAGGATATTTAATTAAAATCAAACCATTTTGATATTTAGAACCTGGTGGTGGAGGTAATTTTCCAGTAGATGAAGATGCTTTTGTACGTTTTAATAGCTCTGCATTTTCTTTGTCATATGCTTTACGTTGAATGGCTTGAAATGCATTTAAAGCAGATGTAAATGATTCAGCTAAACGTTCTTTTTGAATTTTCAATTGTCTCTAATAAAATTAGTTATTTATTAAATAAAATACAAATTGAACTGAACTTAAACATACCTGATCTGTTTGAGAAGAATATGAACGTATTTCACTAAGTTCCTTTAAATTATGACTAGTATCTTTAGATAGTTGTTGAGTGTAATGAGATATTTGATGCCTGAAATTGATTAAACGTTTAAATTAAATATTCAAATGAATTATTTATAATACTAAGTTATATTTATTTAACTTACAATTGTTTTCTAACTTCTGTTGCGTCTTGGACTGTATTTAATTGGTTTACCATTCTATTCATAGATGAAACTACAACAAAATTAACAAATACATATCTTACTTAAAATGTATGCTACTAAATGTTTAACTGACACTAGAATTTATAAAATAACATAATCAAAATTTGGGATTTATAACTTATAATACCTGCAATATAGAAGAAACATTATTAGTTTGTTATATAGTTAAAGATACATTAATCTGAACTATGAGTATAGTTAACAATAAGTGACAACATTTATAGATTTTAAGACGGTAAGAAACTCAAAGAAATTATATGCAGCATCTCTTTCAATAGATTTAAAATTAAGCACAATCTATCACTTTTCATTTTTTTTTTTGTTTTTGAGACATTATGTGAAAAAAGCTGCATCAGTGTTATGTAAGTACTCAATTTTGACAAGATAAATCTTAATTTGTTTGTAGTTAACTAACATACAATTATATTGTTCTATAAAGCACTTTATAATTTTAATTAATAAAACACCAATATCACAATATGAGGTAGGTCAAGAAGGATAAATGCCAAACTTCCAATCAACAATTGATTAAAATTGTAATCAAAACCAATTTCAGTTTTCATAATATTTGGCATTCAGTAAAATTATCCACACTAGTACCAAAAATTTGATAAAAAGCAGAAAATTAATTAATTTTTTTTTTTGTCAAATCTCTAGTACAGGTAATAATTATATGATAGTTATATTGCGCACTCCTATTCACAATAATTATTCATGATATGAAATTACTTAGTCTGGGGATAGCCCCATATAGTATAGGAGAGAAGAGTCTTCACCAAATTCTAAAGCAACTGCTTATTTCTTAAAAATCAAGAAGTTTATTAGATATTAATGTAATTTAATTTATTAAGTATAGCAAATATACATCTTAAAAAAATGTAAAGTTTTTTTATTTTATTTAATATATATTATTAAATGATATATATATATATAGGATGATTTATCAAGCATGTCACTCCCTTTTTATCTTCAATACCTTATGCAGTTCTTCAAAATCTGTTTTGACATTTTTTTTTACTACTCAATTATTATTCTATGGAGGCTTTTGTTTTTCAAATAACAACTTCTCATTTCTACTGTAAATTATTATTTAGTGATTAATTATATTGAAAATGTTGATGTATCGAAATCAAAATTTAAAAGAATAGTTTTTGAATTATTTCACTTTGTGTACTAAAAATAATAAATCCATGATAATGAGTTTGGAAGATATGGGACTATGGTAACTTGAACACCTTTAGAAATTTATATTAATCTATCAATATTTATAAATTATAAAAATGGTCCAGTATAATAAATACTTTATCTCTACTTAAGTGTTCTGTGGAAATACAAACTTCTATTTTTAAAATGAGAACACTCGACCCATTTACTACGAATTATTTAGCGATAATTTTACTGAAAATAATGTTGACGTATCAAAATCAAAATTAGAACAAATATTTTTAGAGTTTTTTAACTTTGTGCACTAAGGATAATACGTCAATGACCTTGGGTTTGAAATATGTGAAGCTATGAATAATTGAGAATTTTAGTATGTAATTTATATTAATCTAGTAATTTTTTTTATAATTCGTAAAAATGGTTCAAGTAATAAGTATAATAAATACCTACTAGGTCCAAAATTACATCTATTTTATGTTTTTGTAAACCTATTTCTAAGGACTTTTATCCTTAGTATAAACATTTTTATAACTGAAAACTACTTGCTTGAATTTTGAATTAGGTACATTAATATTTTAAAATAACTTATCAACAACATTTTTACTTGAAACCGATAGATTGTATTGATACAATACAAAAAAGTAATTTATTAATTAAGTAGTAAAAGAAATCTCGAGAATTTTAAAGATGATCTTTATAGGTATATTTAAAATTCCAAAAATCAGAACTTGAATAAATTGATTATTAAATTGAATAGTTATGGTGAGCATGCATATTCATTATAATATAAAACTTTATTCAGAAATATTTTCAATCTGTATTATACAATAAGTAATTCAGTTCTTAAATTAGTTAATAGATACAATTTATCCAAGATGGAAATTTATATTATTTTAATATACTATTGAAAATATTTTTATAAAATACTTTAAATTTAGAAGCCGTCTATCTTCTACCTATAGTTATAACCTCATAAGTCACAGTAACAATGCATATCAATCAAATTTGGCTTAAGTATTTTATTTGAAATAGAATTTGCAATGATTTGTTCTGGCATAGCTTCTTTAAGAAGAGCACATAATAAAATAAATAAGACTAAAATGATTCACAAAAATAATGACAGTGAAAGATAATAATACAATATTTAAGTGGTTTGTGTGAATAACAAGCATTTTCTCTAGGAATTAAATAAACAATTTCTTCATAACTCAATATAAAACAGTAATATATTAACTTTAATAACACTATGGTAGATTCAGAACATTATTTGTACTAGGAATTTAATAACTTAAAAGTATATATATATATATATATATATATATTAACTTGTGAGGTATTACCTATTTTATGTTAGAAATAAGAAAATACCGTAAAAGAATAGAACATGATCTGGAAGATTAAATTTAAAAATAAATTTCTAGGCTAGGAATCTTCTAAAAAACAATGAATACACTCTTACCATTTTGTGATATTTTCTGGATATTGGTGCCAATTAGTTGAGCCAATTTCTGAAAATCTTTTTCGCCTCCATTGCTTTGATACGAATTTCCATAAAAGCTGTCCATTTTTAATAACACGTATTACCTAATTTATCCTACAATGACACTTGACGTTTAATTAGTAATTAGTTTATAGTTTCTTCCAAACAGAATACGACACAGTCAACAAATATAATAAACAAAATGTTCACTCATTCACTGTTTCGTATAAAACTATTATTGTTTTGTTATCTCAAAAAAAAAGATTAAAAAAATATATTTTCCCTACACAGTGTTGTAACTTGTAATAAGTTGCATTAATGGTACAAAAAGAAAATTAATGATTTTAGACAAACAGAATAATAAGAATGATGTTATAGATTATACTATTATAGCAGTAGTGGACAGTAGTTATGGTATGTACTATTTACAACTTACTGTTGTATAGTAGTATCGTAGTATAATATTGTAGAAAGACGAGACGTACTAATGTCCTTCTACTATACATATATATGATAATTGATAAATTATCATCTATAGTTATCAATAGTTAGAACCGCCATGATGGAATTATACAAGTATTTCGTGAAATTAGTAAAACCATTGCTTATAAATACTGGTATTTATAGTCAATGGTAAAGCCCAATCTGTATTATCTAGCTAAGTAAAAAACACGGCTATCGATCGACGATTATTGACCACCATTTGTTCTCATACACACTTACCCTTAAAATAAGCTCATAACAATTAACTCGGTATAAACTCTATGTAGATACCGCGGTCTTATAGATAGTAATGAATTATTCTGTGATAATAATAATGTATATTAGTATTTAGTGTCTACTATCTATTATATTAATTTATATATTATGATCTATCGTCTATTCTGTGCATGGACTATGAATAAAGATATAAATATTATTTATGCAATTAAATAGGCCAACACGTATCGCCGCAGTATTTAGGAATTTGCATTGAAATTAAACATGTATTATTAAGTTTAAAATCAACGGGAATTTGGGAATTTTTTTTTTTGGAATAATTGATTAGAATATAAATAGAAAGGGTGCGCTAAAAAAAAAATTAAAAAAGAAGGGGTACTCCGTGACTCCGACCAATTCAAACACTGGTTTCGACTATAAACAATGAACATGATATACGATTAATGTATGACTCACTAGTATACGATTCTATATACATATATATGGCTATTTATATTTATAATGTTCTTGCGTAATAATATTAAGTGGTACATTTAAATGTCAACACTTATTATTTCGAAAAGTTTAAACATCTTTGAAAATATTAATTCGCGTAATTTAGTCGTAACAAAAATATTTTTTACAATATTTTAAATTTTTACTTTTAAGATTAAGAATGGCGCAACAAACATTTTTAATTTGCATTCCCAGTGCATAAAAATCAAACATCAAACGAGTAGTTAATTATAATTTATAAAGTTATACCTAAATATTTAAAGCTTAATATTTAAATGAGCAGAGTAAAGCTGCGGACTAACATCTTGCAGCAACACTTGTGCCGCTCTACTCCGCTGATCTAAATGAATAATATACAATAAACTCTAAATTACAAGTACTTAAGTACACATTCTGAATTCTGATGTACATCTTAGTTTATGGTGAATAGGACATAACTACATTAGGTACACGATTGAACGAAATAACGAAATAGTTATTATCGAATTTTAAATATTTTACTAACCGACGGGTGGTTTAGAGTTATAACCCCTCTCCTAAATGTGAGATTTTTTTACGAATCCTACGTAATATACTTATATACAGTTGCAGCATAATTCTTATTGAAATTTAAATTATTTGTAACCATTTAATCGAAAATGAATCCTGGTGACGCCACTCCCAATGCTACGACCTACGCTTACCTAAATTCTACATTACCACGATTTAAAACGGTATCTTAAATCGCATGCTAAAGCTACTTAATACACAGATCACGAATTAAAATAGTACTATACTATCTTAAAATATCGTAATACGAATATAAAATATGTATGTTGTACATTATACTTATGACTAATTGGTCATTATTATTTTTTTTCTATACATAAGTATTTTAAATGATAAAAATGTTTTAACAAACATAATAACATACAAGGTGATCCATTTACGTGTCTGCACTCATTATTTCGAAGAGTTGAACTTTTTTGAAAATATGTTGTTTTACATAATTTTATATCATTTTAAAACAACATGTCTGAACAAAAATTTTTATTTTTTACTATTTTCGTCATTATAGATTTTTTTAATTTTTAACTTTTTTTGACATCATACATTTTTAGAATTTGCAGAACATTCTTCAGAATATTTCCATCTATAATGATTAAATTTTTAGAAACTATTACAGTATAGTAGGAAAATGGCCCGTTTACGCCAAAAACCGGTTCCTTGATTTACGCTTGGCCCTTTTCCGCCAAAAATGAAAATGAAAGGATTCCCGTTTCAGTTGGCTGTGGCGGAAACGACCAATATTATTTTGGCGGAAAAGAGTTACCCCCGTTGTTAGTAGCGGCGTGAATAGCTATTTTATGAAGCAGCCACTTCAAGCGGGGGTGGGTATCTTAAGTTAGTTCCGTTAGACCCGTTTATAATCTACGAATAATTTATGTATTTTTATAAATTGGGATTGTTGGTGGTGGCAGTGTGGGGGTTAGCCACTTAGCCATACATATTAACACGAGAAAAATTTGTGGGTATTAATTATTTTTATTTATTGTTATTTTTTTGGTTATTTATTTAAAATAGTTACTTCATAGAAAAAAGTTCACATCCCCACTGCAAGTAATTTATTAGTTATAGGCTTATAAGCGTTTATAGTTTAAATGAGCTGAATAGAGGTCAGGTGTACCCCGCAAATTGGTGTCCACTACACCGCTAATATAAACTTCAAATACTTATGAATTATAAACTACATGTTAGACATTTGATCTTTATACAATGAAATACTCTAAATAATATTCTGCTTCAGAACATAATGAAATAAAAAGTATATGGTGTCATTCAAAAAAGTAAAAAACATAAACAATTAAACGATAAAAACCATTAAAAAAATATTATTTGTCAGAAATGTTGTTTTAAAATGACATTAAGTTATATAAAAAAAGAGTTAAAACTTTTTGAAATAATGAATGTAATAGACACTTAAATGGATCACTTGGTATGTATACAATTATTTCTATAAAAAAAATTGAGTCTGCAGAATCTAGTAGATTCTTGTAGATGTAGTAGATATATGTATATATTTCTCAGGAGACTTTTTTATGGATTTTATCAATATCAAAAAATGTATTATTTTATGGTTATTATACGCATAAATGCGTTGTATAAAATAAAATTATAAAAAATTAATATGTATACATACGAGCTACCTAAAACGAGGTACCAAATTGTGAGTTTGAAGTTTGAAAATCTTAAATACATTTTTGTATGATACATGTTGTTAAGGATAATATTACAATTTTCTTTTCTATTATAAAATATTATTTTTTAATAAATTCATATAAATGCATACTTATAATTATTCTCTAAATACCTATAATTTTATATACCTATATCTAAGTGACTAAGTGTATATTTGGTGATAATAAATAAAATAAATATGTTTATAAATTAATTATTTACAAGTATGTTTTTTACATAATGTTATATAGCAGCAGCGGCGTATTTACTAAGAGGAGATTTGGAGGGATAAATCCCCCGTAGAATGTGTATTTTTTTAGTAATAATTAAAAAAAATTTAAGTGAAATCTACAGTAGTCTTTAAAAAGAGTCCCAAGTTAAAATTTCTACAAAACCACGGAAATTTGAAAATTTTTTGATTCAGAAATGTATAAAAATGTTTTATTTAGACTTAAAATTTGAAAATTTAACATAAGATTTCGGTAAGTTTTTCTACTTTTAACAAAAAAAAAATTTACTAGAAAATCATACTAATTTTTTATGAGTGTTTGAAATTAGACATTAGATGTTCACCTATAAACTACCGATTTTTCAAGGAACGAGTTTCTTATTATGTTGCAATTCAAAAACGAATAACCGTATATAGGCATACTTGAAAAGAGATTATCATTCTCTATACACTATACAATTTTAAGCTAATTGTAGGCAAAAACATTTTTGATATTTTAAAATTGTTTTTTCTATAAATATCAATTCAACAGTTTTAGTTGGTTCAAAAAGGTTGAAAATTTAATTCAATATTTCTCATAAGCAGTAGCGTATACAAGGAGGTATGTGTGGGTCAGATCCATTTCAGAGGCCTTTTTATTATTTTAATATGCAGGTACCTAGCCATTTAGGTTTAAACATATTCCTTTTGCGATAATTTGTTTGCAACTGATCCACCCCATACAAAAGTCATGTTTATGCCACTGCTTGTAAGCTGTTATAATAGGAATTGAAAATTATTAAAAATACATTGATACATTTTATAATTTTAACACTTTTTGTAGAAATTCTAATTTTATAAAAAAACGCTTATACGCTTATAAAAAACTATTGTGGATTTATGCTTAACTTTTTTTTCAATTTTCACAATAAGTTATGAGAAACTTTGTTTTAAGTTTTCAAGTATTTTGACCAGCAAAATATTTTTTATCGATAATAATAAAAAAAAAAATTGCTGAACATTTTTTATGCCTATAAATAGCTTAGAGTTGAAATATATTGAAAATTGTATAGTATATAGAAAATGCTTTTATAAATATATGGTGAAAATTGCATGTATAAATACAGGTCATAATTTCTTTTGGTACACCAAAATTTTACTTTGCAAAAATATTCTTGTTTTCCTTAATTTTTTTTTTTTGTTTTTCCTGACAAGTTTAAACTATTGGGAATTTTTTACTTTAATCCCTCCCCCCACTACAAAGTACTAACTAGATTCACTCTCCTTGCAGTAGATACTGATGAAGAAAATCAGAACACTATTAGTGTACTAATACGTGATGACAGACATAAAAAAAAACACATACATACAATATTGTAAAATCAATTCATTCTTTGCTCTGCTCAGAATCTAAAAAATTAAAATTGAGTAAAAATCGACCAAGTTAAAGCAAATTAAATTTTCTCAGAATAATGGCTTTCTTAAAAAATTTAAAAAACTTAATTTAAAAAAAAACGTAGTCTTTTGCCATTAAATTTGAATTTCCATATTTATAACTGTAAAAAAACTGTATTTAAATATATTAATTTGCCAGACTTGACTTTTGGGATATACTGCATACTTTGTGGAAAATAGTATTTATGGTCACATCATTAATTTTTATTAAAAAATCATTCTTGTAGGGTAAAATTAAATAAGTACCATTTTTTAAAAATACTAAGCAAATATTGTAAAACATTTAAAAATATATTATACATTGTGTTATATACTTTTGAGTCTTCATAAATACATCAAATTAAAATTCTATAGATAGTTTATTATTAACAAATGAAAAGCTTTAAAATATGAACTTCCAAAAAAACATAATTTTTTGTAATATTTGTAATAATTATACTCTTCAGAGTTATATATAATAATTAAATTACATTATACATTCTAATACTAACATCAAAAAATGTATTTAACTTTTATAGAATTCTTTAAGTTCTGGATCAATGGGTTTTAGTATAACTTTATCCTTTAGATTAACAACCCAACCAGGTTCTAGGCCATAAAATATTTGTCTTTGATCTTTTCTACTGACAAGCATGTCATAATCTGGATCATCTTCAATTTTAGGAAGTTTATATCCATACTTCTGGGCTAAAACAAAACGTTCCCAAGATATTTTTTCAGGATCTGCCAAATAACCGCGATTTGCTGCACTTGAATAATATAAAATCGCATCATCGGGGGGAATCATACGTCTGGGTATTGCTTCTCCTATAAATCAAACAAAGTATGATCAAAAATAAATTATATGTAGTTTTAGGAATTAATACATATGTTATTTTTGACGTACCTAGTTATCTGTCATAAAATTATTAAAATAAAACTTTGAAAGGGGATGCAATTGATATAAGTATTTCAAAATTATTATGTGTTATACAATTTGCTTTAAAGTATTGGCAGTAATTCATGAAGATTTATTGATGCTTTATGTGAAAGTAACTAATATTATATGTTACTTAATATATGAGTTGGAATTAAAGTAAAAATAATTTATGAAACAACTTGAAGATATGTTGTCTTAATATTTGTAGTAGAAATACTTAAGAGGACACTACACCCCTAATGTCATAAAAAATGTACATACAAATGTACCATATAGAAAATTTATATTCAGCAGTTACAATCATGTGTAATATTTAATACAAGAATAAATTGGCTTATTATCAAACTTAAAAATAAGAACATTATCTGTGTTTTCTCATTTTTTTTTTTTTTTTAAATATTTTAACTTGTAAGAAAGATGAGAATTTTAAAATTTTAATATTTTATACTCACAACTTGATTAAAAATTAAAATATCATAAAAAATCCAGTTAATGTTCTTACTTGAAGTATGATAATAGGTCAATTCACTCTATTACTGAAATAGCTACATAAATTTATAACTGATGAACACAATTTGTTTATATTGTAAGTTTGTAGAATGGAGAGAACTCACGGTGGTATAGTATCTTCCTAATTAACTATTTTTGCCTTACTTTCAAATGAATATAAATAATAGTTCAAAATGCAATGTTATGGTATATGGGTAGAAAACATATATCTACATAATTTACTATACAAACCTCTTTGGAAGAATTTTTTAGGATTAATTAAAATAAATAAGCTATTGACATCAAAAAATGATGTTGTTATAACTCCACCATTTCTTTCTATGGCTGCAATTGTAGGTTCATTGGCCCACTGAACTTCTATATTAATTTTTGCCTTAAAATTATCTGCTCCCTAATATTATAAAAAAAACAATTATCAATACAACTATTTTAATTTATAACAGTTAACGCTATTAAATATAAATATATAGGTTATATGAGCACAAGTTGAGTTAAGTTAAGCAAAACTCTAATTATTTTCAACTATAAGTATATTATAAGTATTAATTCCATCTCTGACTGTCATCTTCTTTAAAACGATCTACAGCGTTTTGTGAAATGGGGTGAACCTTTAGGTTTTGCTCTTAATATTTCAAAATGCTCAGTTATGAACTTCTGTCGTAATAACGTTAGTATAAGCATACTTACACCATTAATAATACCCTTTTAAATTTTTCTAATAACTCAATAAAAAATTTAGGATTCACTCTTACACATAATCTATGCCCCAATATATATATCCAAACTATCTACTGTAAGGCTATTAAACTTCTAGGTTTCATAATTCGTATCTCTACTGATTTTCACTTACTCACTCCATTAAATACTCCTTTTTGTTCTTTCATATGTCCAATCCTTAGGTATGGCTCCATACTCTGGGACCCGTCCACTGCTTCTGCTTGTATCATGATCGAAAAGTTCCAAAGAAAATTTTTGTCATGTTGCTTATAAATTAAATATACCCTGTCCACCTCTATCCAACATCTCTTCTCTTTAAAAAAATGTAGCCGATTGTTATCACTCAGCAAATTTATCCTTCCTAACTAATCTCCTTTTCTTTAGAATTGACTGCTCAAAGTTACTATCTTGTATTTCTTTCAATGTCCCCTCCAGTCGTACACGCTCTTCTGTTCCTTTCCATATTCCATTCTCATCTTCACACTACTATCTTAACTCTCCAACCATTCACTTTATGCGCATCACCAAAAACGACCCTTCTTTTTCCTTTTAATTTTAAACAAAGTTTTTTTATTGCATTTTATGTGTATTTGTTTTCAACTACTTATACACTATCATTACATACATTTAGTTTTTATTACATTGTTACTTATTATTATGTTATTGTAAATATCTTTATATACTTCATATTGTTTTGGGCTCCAGCCTGTACAATGAAAATAAAATAAAATAAAAATATATAATAAGAATCGCCCACACCCATCTTAATGTTTAAGTATCTAATGATGAATAAATAATTCACTATATTTTGTACATTATCACTCATCAGTATAACATCTACTAATAGAATGTATGTCATTGTAGAAAGAAAGATGAAAACTCATCCTAACTTATATTTATAAATCAATCAGCCTAAAATACAAATGGATGACCAATGAACTTCCTCGTATAGTATTCCTCCAACATATTGGATTACACAATAAACAGCAATTATAACCATATTCAAATTTTATGTCAGTATCATATATTTATACATTGTGTTCAATGATAAAGGCAATACAAAATATTGCAAACGCATGACCTTATTTAATTTTTTTTTTTAATGCATAAAAGACTTAAAATTATACCATTTTTGAAAAATTTAAATTTAAAAAAAAATTTTACTCACACATATATAAAACAAATTTTTTTTATATAATACCTTTCCCCTCTTTGAATTAATTTATTTCTTTACTCAGATGTGGTATGTAAATAAAGCACATTTAAATTATTTTTACCAAATTTCTTAGTGCGTAGTACAATCTTGGTTAATAACCTGAACAAATACAACATGCATAAATCAAAACTTTTCTCACTCTTAAAAAATCAATTTTTAAAATAGTAAAAACTTTATAAGTCAAATTTGCTTAAAAAAAATTACATTTTTCAAAAATAAGCGTACTATTAAGTCTTTTATGCAGTAAAAATAAAATTCAGGATCATGCGTTTTGAAATATTTTGTTGTTACCTTTCTTGTTGAACACATTGTATAGTAGTGTATATATTATGTTATACATTATAATAAAAACATAGCCATATAATTAATCCATGTTACTGAAGCTTTATTGAAAATATAAAAAAAAACTTACTTCATCAATCAAATTTACTCCAAAGTGTTTATCTTCTGGATTAATATTATACAAACCCGTATTGCACAGTACTGATAAATCAATAGGCTTTGAAATGTCTATACGATTCAAATCAATCATTTTTTGTAAAGCGGTCAATGATAGTGGCGGATATTGTCTTTTAACACTAAAAAAAAATTATAATTTAGAGTAGAAAATTATCTTGAATACAGTTGTTAAGTTATCTTATAACATACTGATGATCCTTGTAATATTGTTCTCTAGGAAATTTCATATAAAATGGAGTATTTCCTGTCTCATATCCAGGTCTCATAAAGTTTTGCCTAGCTTTTGATCCTTTATTACCATGACCATGTTTGTCACCTCCATGCTGAGCTCTACCCCGTTTATTCTAAAATAAAATACATATATTATTTATGGATCAGAATGAATAAATTACAAATGATACAAAAGATAAATATTCTTTCTTACATTTCATAATATTATATATACAACTATTAACATTTAAACATTTAACACATTCACTGCAAATGGCATCATTTAAAATTATTTGCATATTGTGCTGAATGACACCAATTTACATTATGTACTTTGGTATTAAATACACTACAACTTAGTCGGCAGTACAATCTAACTATTTGTTTTTATTAGCCTCTCCTATAAGCATTATTTTATAAGTACATGCAAGTTGAAAGTGTTAAACATTAATAAAATAATTAAGCAGGTTTCCTCTGTACAATCAAGTAGATGATAATGTATTGTAAAAATAATATGTAATTAATAACTTGTTAAACTGCAGATATTTTATTTCAGAAAAATAAATAAAAACTAATAATTTTTTCTATAATTACTTTTTTGACTGCTCCATCATTATTTCGAAGGTTAGAAATTGAGAGTCTCGGTAGATTTCTTAATAAATTTAAAACATTTTTATTTGTAATTGAAGTCATTTTGATAGGCCAATTGAACTAAAAATTATAAAGGCAAATGCACATGTCATAAAAATATAAGAAACCTATTGACTATTATGTCTGAAGTTAGCTCCCGGACGTTTATCACATATCAATATTCTGATAAGGTAGATAACCACATTCCTGCATACTCTATTGTCGTTTATTAATATCTTACAAGGGGCTTTAATACATGACCTTGGTATCCTATTATTGGTTATTACCCAACATTAGTTAGCCATTTAGTTTGGTCCTTATACCAGGAATTTTAGAAGTATAGTTCATTGTAAAGGCAATACAAACCACAACTCAAAAATTTATCATATAATAAAACATAAACTAATACTTTCCCCATGTTTAAATTCTTGTACGCCTAATCCAGATAATATTAGGTATACATCATTAAGTGATCAATAGTTACATTAATCCAATTATGTGTTTACTTCGAGATTTTGATTTTTTTCAAAAATGTGTAATTAACTAATGTCAAATAAATTACCTACGGTACTGTAAAAAGGAATATTGAATACATGTTCTATATTTATAAAAATGGCTAGTTTACGAAAACTAAAAAATTGTTTGTTTCTTGTAGCCGTTTATCTATCTAACTATATAAATGTGAAAGTAGATTCTTTGTAACAGCTAATCTCAGGAACTGCTAGTCCGATTTGGCTGATTTTTTATTTGTTGTGTTTGTAATTGTCAGGACCAGATTTATATGAAAAAAAATTTTAGGAAAATTTACAGGAAAAGTAAGAAATCTGGATGGCAAAATACAATAGTGGTGCTATTTGTTCCAACAAAATAATAAACTAAATAATAGCTAATTTTCAAACATTGTCCAGGAACATACATGCACATCATAAACACCGTGGCACTCAACGTGTTAACAAAACATTCGTAATTACGTACACACCTATCACAGGGTGGATTGCTAATCTATATATATATATATATATATATATATACTGCTCGCATAATCACAAGCGTGTTTCACATGAAATGCTGGTCGGGATGGCTGTAATATAAATATAATATAATCGAACATATCCTGACTGATCAACGTACAGCCTAAATAATAATATGTTGAGGCTTGACATTTTTATGGTACCTTCATACCATGATGTAAATGTGCACTAAGAAAGCATTCAAGATGATCTATTAATTTTTTTATGTTTTGATCACGATTACATTGAATATTAAATAATGAATTAAATAAAATTTAAATCAAATGGAGTTCGCATTTTTAACAGGCAATCGCAAATCCTTGGCATGGGCAACGCCGGACTGAACAGCTAGTATTATAATAATAGTTGGAAACTGTATTTATTATTTAATGTATTTTAAAGTTAAATATTTAACAGTGTTATTATATTTAAGCATTTAGTGTTGAAGGAGTTTTCTATAGGTAATTTGCAAATTCAGTATTAGGTTTCTTTGAATACATTTGCAGATATAAAAATGTTATACTCTTGAAAAAGATTTAAACAAAGACGTATTGTCTTCCTTGATTTTGGTTCAAAAACTTGAATTTTTTATTTCAATTTCGGAAAATTTACTGGAAACTCTAAATCCTTCCATATTAGTAGTACTTTTCTTAAAATCTTCAAGGATCGAAGCAGATACATTTTAGACTAGGTCTCAACTGGTAAAAGTTTTTAACTCAATAAATTTGGTGGTAAATTGTGTTTATGAAATGTATGTAAATCAAAAAAAAAAATCTGTGGAAATTTTGTTTTTGTAATTTTGTATTGTAATTTGTAAGACAGAAATATGAAATTTTTGTGAGTCGTAATATGATCTTATAATGTAAGTGCATGACTGCAACGAACCTCGACGATTTCATGATGACAAAAAAAATTACAAAATGATTTACAATACCTATAATTACTAACTTTTTTTTGTATCTGAAATAATATATTTTTATTATGTTATTGATTTACCGTCCGCTTGTGTAACCGTCCGTAATGTATTTTATATTGTTAAAATTCACGATGTGCTAATGGACAACCAAATTTTCTACCCGTTGGATTAATTCTTTGGCTAATAACATACTTCGACGTCGTTACTGACTTTTCTACATATGTATTATAATCGTTTAAATATTATCAAAAACAATTTTTAACTTATTGTTGAACTCGACACTCATACAATCCAACATTTCTGTAACCAATTTTAATTATTTTGTTGTAATTCAAAGATATTATTCATGGCTTCAAGAAGAATTGAAACATTTACGTAGGTACCTTTATTAATATATTAGTATATTTTACTATACATCATGGCATAATAACCTATTAAAATATTTAGATTCATGTTGAGCTATTACCAATTTATAAAATGATCCTATTCATACTGTTCTATGGTAAGTCGGTATTGACTAAAAACTTAACAACAATAATATTAGTATGTTTATAATATAGGTATATATTATAATATTATTTTATTAAATACACGTTACTATATTTATAATTAATTATAAAATAAATGCGATGTATTCGGAAAATAATAATTCAATTCACCTGCCGTATATTATTACAAATTAACAAACACTAGTACAGTACAATAAATTATAAATTACTAATAAATATACATATATATATATATATATATTTTAAACTAACGGGGCTAAACGTGATCTGCTGAGCGTACAATTTTCCATGTTTCGCACTTGTAAAACTGAGACAACACACGCGAGCGAGTATAACGTCCTCTCAAGTATTAATATTGTTATTATAATAGTAATTTTCCAATGAATATGACAATATATTAGAAACTATCACATCATAATATAAATTATTTAACCCATGACGGAGGGTTATAAATAACTTATAAATGTGTAATATTGTAAATATACGAGAGTGTAAATAATATGATTATTGTTTACAAGTTGACGACATACTTTATACCAGTTTTACTTAATAACTTAATAATATATGATATTCCACTAAATTTGACGAAGATGACTTAATAACTGTTGTTAATAACCATCGTGTTTTGTCCACTAGTGTCTTCTACTGTTATATTCAGTTTAATTAATTTAAAATGAAGCATCAAGATTTCTATTATATAAATAACGGTTCAAATAGTCGAAGAGTCTGGTAAGTTTGTCGTGTTAATTTTATTACTTGAAAAAACTTGCAATTAATCATAACAGTTTATTTAACACGTTTTTTTATTTCATTATGCTTTACAATAAAATATTTTTTAGTTGCTATAAATGTAAATTTGCCCCGAAGTTTGGATGTCCTGGTTCCCTTAAAGTATATGTCAATAATGGAATAAAAAGGTATGAGCTACTATTTAAAACATCATAATCATTTGGTTAGCGACAAAGATATGAATATTATTAATTTTAAAAATATTTCGAAACAATGAAGTGAAAATGAAATTTTTACCATCTACATAATATAGGATTAATCTATTGAGTAAAATTATTTCAAATATTTTCTACATGTTATGACAAAGCAACGATATCGGTCTGAAGTGTTTTAGTTTGTAAAGTCCTTTCTTGACTTTGGGAAAGTTATTATTTTTATTAGTTAAAGTTAAATTAATAATTCGAATATTATTGGAAAGATAAGTATTCATATTTTTGCTGTCGTCATATTTTGAAAAATAATATGCACTGCAACTATAGCCCGATCTATATAAGGTACCTCGTATATATTTAATAGTATATAAACTTATAGTATTTTTGTGGTAAAAGTATAGCTGTATAGGTAGGTATTAATAAGTAGATATAATTTAAATTAATATACCTAATAATTGTCCATGGTATAATTATGTAGGTACTTATTTATTTTTTACATTTTATAGAAGATAGATTTATTCATGCATAAGTTCCTAATTGTAACATGGTTTTTAAATATATCTAAATGTTCTACAGATTACAGATGTTTTTAAGTTTCTCGTTTGAAGGTATAGGCTAGATGCAGACGTCAGTTTGATGCCTCATGCAATCCGCGTGGGTCATGGATGCCCCTTCATTAATCGTAATTTTATTTTAACTTACGACGTTTTGATTAAATTGTGTCCAGATATAAAAAAAAATGTTTGTATTTTACCTATTTAGGTACATATCTATATTTTTTGTTATTATTACTGAGAAAAAAAAGAAAATTAAATCCTTTTTATTATTTTCAATTTAACTAGCCCCTTAACTGATCTATTATTTTAAAATTTAAACACATTTTTATAGGTGATCAAGTTTCAATACAATATCCTAATATAGGTCTAATGAATTGTATTCGTATTTCCTTATATCAACATGGATTAAGTAATTTTCAATTGTCACCAGCAGGTAGCATATTGATGGTATGGGTAACGTAGCCTATTTTTTTTTTAATAATAGGTATATGGTATAGTGTATACCTACTTATTATAAATATGAATGGGTTTTTTTTAATCCGAAGATCTTACGTCTATATACAGGTGTATATTACTGTAGTCCAATGAAATCAGTGAACCCAAGAATCAGTTAGAATGTTCCCTTTCCATTCTTAACGCGTATTGTTATAAGAACTGGTTTCCTGTTACTTGTGCCAGGTAACGTGGGTTAACGCCCACTACTATTGCTAACATAACCAAATGTAGGTATTCATGTGATGTCATAGAAGGCATAGAAGGCTACGGTGTATACTTTTACATTCTTTATGTAGTCCTTTACTGTATGCTCGTGGACCGTGTATGTAGCAATGAAAAAATTATTATATCTGTGCGGTTTGTTGTGTTATATTTAGTAAAAAGTTTTATATTGAAATTGACGAATACTGCAATTCAAAACTGAAGAAACATGGGTAAATTTTATTATTCTTACAATTTTAAATAAGATATTAATTATAAAAAAAAATATATAGCATTAATTTCAACAACCTTAGTAATATAACGCTTGAAATTAAATAAAGACAATTTTCGTATATTGAGCTATATATGTACTACCTACACAAGTACTATAATATATAGTGTAACCATGTCAGTATATACATTGCATTATTTATTATATTTAGCAGTTAACTCTTATTACTCTTTAAATATCTCAAAAAGTAATCCCTTTTTTAGACATTTTTTGAATGATAATTTTTAATAACGTATAAGATAAACTATACCTTATTTAATATTTTGTTTTGTGTTCTTATATTTTTATCATAATAATTGTTTTAATGAAATATCTAACAATACCTACATTTTTATTTTATATTATTAAGATTTTTTTTTTTTGAGGATTTCGATGTGCAAACAATTAAATATAAACTATTTTTTTAAGAACGTTTTGAAATAAATTAATACGAACTTTTTGAGATAATTAATGAACGTATATTTACTTAAAAGAATTTACGCCGTGTATGTAGACATTTAATGTATAAAAAACACTAATATTTTTGAAAAGTTTTACATTTTTTTAAGATTTTGTTTTTTTTTTTTTAATATTTAAGATTGTGTATAAGAGTTATGGAATATTTATATATTAAAACGTTCTATAATAACATATAGATTGTTAAGTACTTTATATGTTATAGCCTAACGGTTAAATAGAATTTTAAATTAGGTAATACAAATATACTTACTTATTCCTAGCTTAATTCTTGGATTGGTATACAGTATATTTTACATTATGCATTATATTTTTATAAACATAACATTATTAGCAAGTTCATTTTCGAGGACATTTGTATAGTTCATATTATGATGTTAAATTTACATAATTTATACAAACATTTTTAACGTTTTAAGTAAACTTGAAATATTTATGAAACAAAATAAATAATACCACTTTTTGTATAGTGTGGTAGGTACAAGATGCTGGGGGTGATCACAAGTTAAGTATGTTCACTCTTATTTATTTTTAAGTTTTAACTTTTTGGAAAACAATATATTTACATAATTATATAATATTGCAGAAGTACATTTTTGAAAATTGACGATGTATTGAAATATATTCTGTTTTGGAATATGAAATTAAAAATGTATGTTGATATTCAAAAAAGTAAAAACTTAAAAAATGAAAACTACAAAAAATTGTAAAAATATATGCAAATGTTTGCAATTGATTGGATTGCATAAATGATTATTGTGTATTTGTGTAGGACGATGTTCTTGGATTTTACAAACCTACATAATACATGACGTATTTATTAATACAGGTGCACACAAAATATAATAATTATACTACCTACATAAACAAAATTAATTCTCAATAACGATCGTAGTGACTTATGTCGTAAGGTATTAATAATAATTGCCGTCTATTCTAAATTTCTATTTTATTCAGGTACTGCAATAGCAGGATTCTCTGAACTGTAAAGTGTAACTAAAATATATAGATGACTATAGAATAATAGACTAAAGATGTGCGTATCTCGACATGAAAACTAGTAATTCTTGGAAAACGGTCGACGCATTCCGTTTTAATTAATTAGTTTAGCATAAAAATATTTATAAAAAAAAAATATTATTTGTATGGTATCGCTATTATCTTAGGCCAAGACTCAGGTGGTTCCAAAGATAGATAATACATAATATTATATTTATTATCTATGGGTGGCCCAGACCGTATAGTTCCGCCTATATATGAACGTAACTGCATGTCTGCAGCAGCAATACGTCCAAACTCCAGTTTTTTTATATCTAAACCAATACCATATAGGTATATAATAAAATATTATATACTTATGTAGTTTTGAAATTAATATGAATATGGCCTTTACTATATTAGAATAAAACAATAGATTGTTCTAGATTTTTGACTTCTGAGCATGAATATTTTCAACCAGGAAAGGAAAATAATAGTAATATGGTCCATTTATAAAGCTCCTCTTGGTTACTACGTGGTACTTACTATCAGTGCCTTAAGGGAGAGTTAGAATTTGGACAATTTGTATATCTGTTTTGAGTTTTCAAATTTTGCATTAGATATTTAATTTTTTCTCGTAATGAAAGTAGATATCTATATACATTATACATAATTAATATTTATGTTCCATTATTATATTTAAAACTCAATTGTGTTTGTATTTTTCAGATCTATCTACGTGTCAACTTCTTTTCTTATTCTCAATACTGGTAAATTAAATAAAAAACATTTTATAAATAATTAATAAATAATTATATATTTATATTAGCAGTACTTACTATGTCATTTATGTGTATAAAATATTATTACATTTGATATGTGTATACCTATAAATTATATTATTTATAAATGTTATAATGTGTTTAGAATGTAGTTATTGCTGGTGATATGATGAGGAAATCTATCGTGTACGACAAAAAAACACCTAATGTATTTTATTGTCCATTAAACAAACCTACTGGTAACTCCTTAATAAAAGTTATTGTTTTAATTTTTAAGTGTATATAATTAGGAATATATTTCTAGGATTTGATAAATTGTTTGTACATTCAAGACCATTAAAAAAATTATGCGAATTTGATGGTAAACCTTTACCCGAAGACTACAAATCTGATTGCTTTCAAGATGTCGACGAAACTGAATATGCTTGTAAGGAAAAATATAGAATCATGGTAAGACGAAATTTATTATTTTTAAAGATATTGCCGATATGGGTGTTTTAGTATAATGCTATAATATACCTATAATATACCTATTGCGATAAAAGTATAAAATATAATGTTTATATACCTGTCTAATTATCAAATTTCATATACAACATAGTGTATATATAGGTACATATTAATTAATACTTAATAGTTATTATTGGTATTATGTTTTTATTAATAATATTAATTTAATAAATATTTGCTAGACTGGAGTTCAACATTAACTAAGTACAACGAAACATTGTAACTTAATCATTAAAATTATATTAATACATGTATATATATAACTTTCAGAAGAGATTGTCGAAGAAACAACTGGATAGTTTATTCGGAAATAACGACTAGAATAACTCTAACAAAATAACGTTCTGTAATGTAAGAGGTTATATAATAATAATCCTACTGATAAATATATTTCATTTTTGCGAAAAACATATTTTATATTTTGCATGTTAATTATAAAAGAAATCATTTATTTATTTTATTATGCTTAATGCTTATTATAATAAATTTTAAGTGGCTTGGCGCGGCGTGTTGGTTGCTACCAGTCGCGTTCTGCAATTGAGAGTAAGCAACGCCCGTTACTATTAGTTCCTGGATGAGTGACCATCTTGGTTTTGTAGTAAAAACCTTACCACACATATACACACGTGTTAAAAACCCTACAGTATCTTTTTCCTCCCCCCCCAAAAAAAAAAAAAATTCTAAATTGATTTTTAATATTATATAGCCTTGTACAAGTGTGGCTCGAGGTGCGACACATATTTCAATTTTAAACGTATGATATACCTATTATATTCCTTGCAGGTGTTGGTTAATATTTACATTAATATACATTATATAACTATATATATTACTATATTGATACTACAATTTATATAAAAAAAAACAAAAAATAGTTGAGAGTTAAAAACTTGCCTAATATATAATTCAAAATATTTGTGGTTTAAATATTTAGAATTTTATAAATCAAATATGTAGATTAGTAAGGCCATACTCGGAACAAATTTTCGGTTATAAAATATTATTATGTATTACAGTTGAGTCTTGATAACTCTTAGATTTCTCATTTCTAAGGTGGGAGGATTAAGCATGTCTCCAGCCTCAATTTTAAAAGTTGGATTACTTAGGACGGGGTTAAGCACAAATGATGGGATTGAAAGTATAAAACCAGCACAAATGAATGAAGTTTTTGTTTCAAAATTCCAAGCAGTGGAGCCCGAAGTTTTTCATTTTTCCTTAAATTGTTTTTAAATTGTGTTTGAGATATATACGAGTAATAACTTGTAATAACTAAAAAAATACATAAATTGAATTTATTTTTATTCTTCTTGAGATTAGATTGAGATCGAGACTCAACTGTATAGAAAAAATAATGTTACATTTTTGAATTTACGAAATCGAGTCAAACTTTAACAATTATAACAATTTTGATCAAAATTGTAGAAACCGAGTAATACATCTTATGAATTTGTGTTATATTATTATATTAATATATCTATTAGATATATATATATTAATTAAACATAGTGCCACAATGGTAAAGTATGACCTACTCAACCTAATTATTGTCTAAATTAAGTATTAAATAAAGATTATTGTTTGTATTATATATTAAGTGCTTTATAAAAATTAAAAAATAATATTATAATTGATTGGTATTACAAAACATAAAGGAATTCATTTCAAATAATTTTTTTACCTAAAATAAAGTAATTAAATTTAAAAAATATACACAAATAATTTGTACATAAATATATAATAAAATAATTGTTCCATATCAGTTCCGATCTTCTAGCAGATGCATTTATCTTCTTTAGCTTATAATATTAGTACTTTTACTTTTCACTGTTATATACTGTTTCTTTACTAATTTAATATGATAATTGATAATATAATTTTCAGATGCGTCTTCACCCACCTGGTACGGATGACGACAAAGAGAGTAAAAAATGGGAAAAAGCTTATAAAAAAGTTGTTAGAAAACGTAAGAGACAACAATCACCATAAATAGTTTACATGATGATAAATATTAAATAATGAACAAAATACGTAGAAATCTAATTATTATAGTAATATATAATAGGTAATAAGTAACAGATTACAAATATTCCTATATACATAAAAATTTGGTGCTGTAAAATAATTTATGATTAAAGTAGGTATTAAACTAATTTGGTAATGTAATAATAACGTTATTCATATATTATATAGAGTTTAACAGTTTTAATACATTATTGTAACTCCTAATGTTTTTTACTTTTATATATTGCAAATACAATACATTTTTATTAATAAAAAATAAAAATAATGATGGAACAACCTAGTACGGTTATATTTTATTTTGTGATATAGTCAATACCAATGCAAATGGAATAATTTGAAATATTACCCTAAAAAGTTCATCATACGTCAATTGGAAATAAATCGTACGTCTTATATTAAAAAGTTACTATTAGAACTTTCAGTAGTTTTCTAAAAAATATTACAATTTTTTATCATACATTCATGCGCATGTAAATCGGTGCTACTGATCATTTACAATTTTATTGATATTTGAGTTTTTATATTCATATGTGCTGGCTTGATTATAGGTTACATACCTATATCTACGATTACTAAACAAAAAAAAAGCAGGCAAGTTGGTAACCACTCTACTATACACTACTTTAGGTATCAAGTATAGCTGGTGATATCGTCATTGTACTATTAAGTAGGTCACTGTCATTGATATGTTAAATTTGAATCCAATGATAAACCATTGCATACAAAAAACGGTTCTGATCGGAGACGCATGCAGGTTAACATAATATATTATTATATTGTAAGTATTTTTTATATTTATAAGTTTATAACATACTATAATTGTATAACCCAACTTTACTAGGGAAAAAAATTAACAAATATAATATACGGTGCTATATAGGTGTATTTCGGGCAAATCGACATCATTGTGCTTCACTTTGTGAATTAATTCGACCGAGACGGAAGTATTTGGTATATTTTCGAACATGATTAAAACTACTCTCTACAGTCCACACTTTCTACATATTATCTTTAAAAACAATCATTGAAATTTCGTCAAAATTGGCATTTAGATACTTATTTTTGAGTACAAAAGGAAAATTCGCATCCTAAAGTGGTGCTCATACAAGGACTTTGAGATTCATTGTTTTTTTTTTTACAAACGGTTGCCTTTGGAACTTGATTTACAATAGTAATAGTAGAAATGATTTTTTTTGTACCGAAATGGTTACCAATGGTTACTAGATTACTCAGATATATGAGGCAAAAGCATATATAATATTGTCGCGTTTATAGCTTCAAATAAAAGAAATAGGTAGAATGTCTCTAGACAAATAAACAAAAAAAAAAAAATATATGAGAGTTAAATGTATGTTTGTTTTACCTCTATAAACTATAAATAGCTAAATGGTACCTAGCTCACACATACATTTTTTTCAACTCATGAAAAAATAATTTTTTTGTTTGTTTAAATGGTTACAGATTATATTATTATTATAATTACAAAAATATTTATAAAAAAAAAAACAAATATTTGACATAGGTAACGTTGGGCCGGACAGCTAGTCACTTTTATAAAAAAAATATTATATATAATTAGATATTTTAACACCCATTATTTAGAAAATAGATGTTTAGATTTGAATTAAAATAAATTACATGAACTAATCATATACCATAATTAACATTGTGAAAATAGTGGATTCAAATGCTTTTATAATCTTTAATCTAGATCTATGAGATTAAAGAGTAATGCCTATTACTGAGTTACAATGTTGACAGTTGCATATACAATTGAACAAATTAATGGACCAATCATAAGCTACCAAATCATTTTTAAGAGACCATTAACTCACTATTGATTCGTTAAAATATTTTTGGAGAGTATTTGTGGAATCCATATGACTATATGAATATTTAGTTATTCTAATTACAGAGATAGCTAATTAAATAAAAAATGTCAATGAACACATAATTATTTATAATATCAATAATACAAAATAAATTATCAATAATTAAAATAGGAATGTAATAGAATCGTATATAATTTACAGAGAAATTAATGAAATACTCATTTTTTTTTTATCAGAATTATACAATATTTTTTTAAAATTTAGAATCCTAAAAAAATGTTTGATTTTTTAAAAAATATAGAATAGTATACTCTTTTAAGATGAAAAAAATGTATAACACGATTTAGATAATGTCTATACTCTGTCTCTAATGAAAGCAACTTCTGATGGTGACCGATTTTCATCCTGATAGACCAAACCCCTTGATAAATCCAATTTTTATTGTCAGCTATCAATTCTAACGATCGTAGGCATCCAAAAAATTACTTTTGTGTAAAATGTAAATCTATGCAAAATGCAAGCCAGGCAGTTGTTGACATAAAAAAATGATTTCAAGAGTGTGGCTCTCTGCATATATTACACATACCTATGTACATATACAATGCATAGAAGCTATAACTTGAGGTTATTCTAATATGAGACAGTGGAATAATTAGGGGTGTCCTTCAAGTCTGAATCCACTCTTTCCTCGAATCTTATTATTACTAGAATACATGTATCAAATTGTTTTTTTTTAGCTGAATTCTCTATGTTTAAACAAGCATGGATCTAATCTTCAAAAATTCTGGTTACACTAGTGATATAAGACAGAGTATAGACAAATTCACACAGTAAAAAAATCACACTGAATAATATGTAAGTGTACAGATTATGGAATAATAATTGGAATTATTTCTAATACATAAAACTCGTATTATACTCTTTAGCATAAAAGAGTGATATTGCCACTATCGGCACCAAGTAATAGTAATTGATTAAGACTTAGCACAGACATTGTAGTTAAGACTCCTTTAAATGTGTCAGCTCTTATTTTAGTAGAGGAAAATGATGCTTCACTGGTAAATCCTGTATGAATTCCTATACGATTGGCTGTAGTACCGGAAATCAGTTCATTTCTATGAAGACCTAAGCAATGAACTGGTTCAGGTGATCCTCTATAAAATAAAAATAACAGTTAAAATATCTCATATATTCAATATTAATTACTACCTCATATTATAAATCAGATTGCCATTTGAAACATTCCAAACAGACAATGATTGGTCAAGAGATGAACTGACAACTGTATTGGAATCTACAGCCAGCAATTGTAATACCTAGGAGATGAAATTATTAATAAAGGACAGATTTATATTTTTAATCTTTTATTACTTCTCCTTCGTGAGCTTTCCAGTTGGCCAAAGCTTGACCAGTTCGCAAGTCAATAACAGTTAAATAACCAGATGACTGACCAACAGCAACCCAGTGAGCATTAGTAGGTACAGCAATGCTTCTTATAAGGCCAGTGGCATTGACAGATATCTTAAAGGAGAAATAAATAAATTAACACTTATAAACTAATAGAGTATTATGGTTCTCACTTTAAGTTCTGCTACAGACTTTCCATTTCTAGGATCAATAGAATGTAGGGTTGGCTGTGTAGAAGCAGCTAATATATTTGGATAAGGAGTAGGTAGACATTTAAGAATATTAACAGGTATACCATTCATTGAACTTAAGAGACGTCCACCACACCAAGGATCCCAAACATGAATTGAAGAATCACAGGATGCAACCATTCGAAATTTTTCTAAATACGCAACTGACAATACAGATTTACGGTGTCTAGAATAAGTGTATTGACACTGTGATACACCATTCCCATCACCCTAGAATAAATTATTTGTCAGATATTTACTTAATAAGTATAAAATCATCATTACTTGATTTCTCAAAGACCAAAGTTTAACAGTCTTGTCACGACTAGAGCTTATAAAGCTATTTTCATTATCAAGAACACTTAAAGACTTTACGGTTGATTGATGACCACTAAATGTTTGTAACTTGATTTGTTTAAAATTAAACCATGTATCACGACTATTTCGGCCAATTTCATGTTCCCAATATGCTAACCAATTTCCTTTTAAATGTCTGTTTAAAAATAAATATTAATGATTTTTTATTTTCTTTGATTTAAAATTTAAACTAATTTTAGACAAAAATATTTGACTAATGTTTTACCTTTATACTTGTTAAAGATATTAGTACATAACTCTTTCATAATACATTGTTAAAGTAATAATAGTAGTGAATAATTATATTTTTATAATTAATATTTAAAATTTAGATATTATACCTGGAGGATTCCACTATAGTTTTAGCATCTTTAGCTACTTCTATTTCTTCATCCTAAAATTTAAATATTAAATTAAATAATTTTAATATTTAAACAAATGACTGAAGGAAATATAAAAATATGTTTTATTTATCTGTTTTGACATCTACTGTAATAAATAAAGAAATTGGCAATTATTGACATTTTTGCAAAGTCTTAAATCAATTATTTAGATTTTTGACATTACCTGTAAATGTATTTTATTACCCCTGAGAGTAAGATGTGTTCCGAGTTGTTCTTCGAAATTAATACTACTATCATTGTAATCTACATAAAAGTTATAACAATAATTTAGACTTTTCAAAATACTAATAATACATTTAAAAATATGAAATTAACATTGAATAATATACAGAATAATTCTTTTACTTACCAATATTTGCGTAACCAGAATAAACTCTTTCTTCTTTATATGTGACGCATAATTCCTTAATATAATTCCAATTGATTAATGTCCTCTGCATAAATAATTCTCCATAGTATTTTACAAATAAAGTATAAGAATGATAAGCTAATTGCGGCGTTAAAACTTTACACAGTTCCTCCATAGCCTAAATTAACATAAACATAATGTTTGTTTTCTCAAGTAAATTAGGCAATTTTTCTAGGGTTTGGGACTTAATGCACACAAATTGTATGACAATGCATATACACATCTACTTAAAATAATCAAAATATGCAACTAAATTTTTTTTGAATAGCAATTAAAAAATGTAGACAATTTTTTTTTTTAGTAATTTATTGACAATAACTCTATAAACATTATAATACTTTGTATGGCCAATTTCATTTTCTTATTTTTCTTTTCATACACTTTAACTGATTTATGATAATCGATAGTATTAATTTATAAATAAACAGAGCTATATGTAGGAATAATTAGGTATTTCCCTAGTTGCTCTGTCCAAAGATGTGATGACTTGTTCTATTATTATATAGGTATATTGACATCAGTAAAATGACGCATGACAGTAAAAAAAAAAAAATAAATAATATTAATCTTTTAAAATAAATTTACTTAATATAAAACATAAAAATGTGTAAATATGCTATAAAAAACAATTAAATTGCCAAAATTTGTCAAATATGCATTTTGCCTAAAAACAGCAAAACATGCAATTAAAATTTTTGTACTTTAATCTATTACTTATGTCTTAAAACAAATGTATGCCTTACTTAGATTATTCTACAGTCATTAATAAAGAATAAGCAAATTCAACAAGTCCCAAACCCTATATAGTGATTACTGACTTTAGTTTTGACATTTGGCTTATCGGCACTAATTGTAGAAGGAGAGTCTCCAGAATCACTGTTATTTAACTCAATAGTTTGACTTCTGAATAAAAACAAACATTATTAAAATTAAAATTTACTCAAGATTACTATGTAATATTTATACTTTGGATTGGTATCAGCCATATCAAGTGGATCAAAATGTCTTAATTTATCAAATACTAAGAATAATCTTTGTATGGTTTTTGAAATCAGATGACCCTGTTTAAGGCCAAAAAAGTATATGGTTTCAAATAGTTTTGTAGCAAAACTACCACGGCTTGATGATCCTGATGGGAAAATTACTTTTTGTGAAGACAAAATTCTTAACATTGGATGAATAATTCCTTTACATAATGTGTCCTTAAAAAAAAATAAATAATAATAAACATAATTTATAACATTATTATATACTACTTACTTGACTGATTTCATTGAGTGTCGATTTTTTAAAATAAGACATTAAATATTTCAACAATGTTACACATCCAATTAAGCCACTTTCGAGACTCATGGTCATTTTGCTACGTTTGCACAATGAGACCACATCACTTATGTGTGGTAAATATTGGACCAAAATAACTTGTTCTCCATAAATACCTTTAATTTCAAGATTATTTTTTATTTTTAACTGTCTTCTTATTTTTTTTTTTATGCAATTAAAAATTAATATTCATATTACCAGCAATGCTCATTAGACAATTGATAACCATTTTAGCTTTGTCTTCATTTTGTAATGAATCTGAGTAACACAACATTAACATTTTCAATAGATTTTTTGTAATATACATAGAAGTATGTACTGGGCCTATTCGAATAGATACCCATACAAGTGAATCTGCACTGATTTCTGATATCTAAAGATATTGGTCAATGATAATATATATGATATAAATATATAACATAAATCACAATTAAATTATAATGTTAATATATAAACCTTTAGATGCTCTTCAGAACTACTGAATTTTTCAGAATCAGGTGTATGACAAGATGGAGGTATATATTCACCATCTTCTGTACAGTCAATTGTAACTTCGTCCAAATTCTTTTCATCACTAAAATTAGTATCAGCACTTTGTGTATCATCATCAATTATTACATCTTGATCATCCAACAGAACATCTTTTAAAGAAACTATACTATTGGTCAAAGCTTCATCATCCAGAGACAATGTATCTACAACAATTTAATATAGATTAAAGTAGTATGCATATGTTAGAATATTACAATAAATCAATAAGATTAAACTCTTATACCATTTTCAACAACTTTTACTACTTGACCAGTGTCTGTAATAGAATTTATATTGCTGTTTTCATATGATGGAAATGAGCCACAAAGATCACTGTGAAAAGTATAAATTTTATGTTATATAATTATATATTTATTGTTATGAATGAGAAATATACTTAAGGTGCTGTATTGGGATTGGGTATGCTCTGTTAAAGTTACATCCAGATCCAACTGTTTCAACAAGTATTGGAACAAAATTTTTTAAAAATATACTAGTTCCAAAACCAGAAATCAATTTCATTAAAAACGATTTTTGGTATAATTTAAGCCATTTATGATGCACAGGGATATTCTCTTGGCCAATATCTTTTAAGCATTCTTCATATAACTTAGTTACATAGTCAAGAAGTAATTCCTTAGATTTTCGCATACCCAAGGCTTTAAATGATGGTTCCAATAAATGTATAGCTGTTAAAGTGTTGCAATTAGTATCGGACAAGAGTTCAATAACCATAGGCACTAAAAACTCTATCCAAGTACTGTCAGCAAGTATTCCAAGAGTTCCAGATTCATTCAATTCACACATTTCCTGTTCAATATCTACAATAAGCTTAACACATAATGCATCAAACATATCAAGGGCAAACTTTTGGTTTTCTTCCAATAAGTTTTTGATATTTTCCATTTCAGATTTCACTGTTTTGTAATTGTAATAAATTCTTAATATATTGTGTATATGAGAAAAGTAATTAGGAAAATGTAAAATAGAAGAAGAGAGAGAAGGAATAAGCAGTTGATGGGGAGTTGGCGGCGGTAATCCATTATCTGTGATCACAGAGCACCAATTGAAGTCAAATGGTGATGGATTTTCATTTAAAGGAATTTTATCGATTTGAAGCAGCAACTTGACTACTGGTCGAATGCAGTCTGGAAGATCTTTCTGATATGTTGAAGCGATCAAACGACAGCTTTGTAATCTTTTTAAAAAGGACAATGACGCCAGATTACTTCCATGAGCGATAACTTTGTCTCCCAAAAATAATTCTACAACCAAACAACCTAAAACCTGAAAATGTAATAAAATAATGTATTTTTATTTTCTTAATATAGAAATTGACTAGAATTATAATTAAAACATACACATAATATATTTATTTATCAATTAAATAGTTAAGATATCTATTAACTATTAAGTAATACATTTCTTGAATAAAAAGGCTAAGATATTAATAAACATTAAATTATTACTTGAATTTCTTGAGCCTTTCGATTTGCAATGATTTTTTTGTATGATGTCATGTCTTTTGCATGAAATCCATTAGAAATAGAAGATTTTAATGTCTTAGCACATACTCCATTCAAGAAATTATTTAATGAATCTAGAGTGATTAATGGTGTTGCAGGATTATAATCAGGCGGTAGCTATAATTGATAAATATTAATATAGCAATATAAAATGAACTAATAATAAATTATTAATTCAATATTAATTTTTACATTATGAATGTTGAAATAGTACAGTGGTATCATTTGTGGGATACAAGAATGCATATTTATACTCAATTTTTTCTTAATACTTATTAGTAATGAGTAAAGGACTTATGAGATACATAGTATACTAGTATTATAGCCATCTGTTTAAGACTTAAGTATATAGATTAATGTATATTTTGTATATTTGATATTATTTAGTAGCAATTTTTAGATTATTGTTAATTTTATAAAAAAAAAAAAAAATTAAATTAATAAATAATATAAAGTAATTTTAAAATTGTTTTTAATTACATAATATAAATTCTAGATCCACTCATTATCCCATGAAAAAATATGTATTCAAATTTTTGGTCAGTCTTGAAATAGGTATAGATTATGGGCATATTTGTAGCCAACAAAATAATGTAAAATGACACCACTAATCTAGTATCAAAATTTAATTTTAAAGAAATAAAACTACCTATGTTTACAAGTACTTACACAAAGTGGTATTTTAGACATATCTAAATACTTTATGAATCCATTAATTGATGTTTCATTATCGGTAGTTACATTGATATGCTGTTCCTCACATAATGGAGGGGTTTCTTAAACCATTAAATTGAATTAAATTAAAAATATAATAAATTATGATTGATATATTATATTTAAAATAAGGTCATTTATGAACTTACTCAATTTAGGCATAGTTGGAGGAACACGAGAAAAATAAGGGGAAGGTAATAATCTTTGGGGATGTGGCTGTGTAAATAATTGTACAATTCCAGATGAAGACAGATAAGTATGGTTATCACATAGTTGAAGGCACACATTTTTTGATTTCACAGCAGCCGAACCAGATAATCTAACAATTAAAAATGTTTGGTAATCATAACATATAAATTATTTATAAATAGTAATATTTTTACTTGTATCCAAATGTTAAATCAATCCAATGATGTAAACGCTCTGATATATAGTTGCTTTCTAGTATAGCTCTATGGGTATCAACCAGGTCTTGTACATTTTCTGCCCATGTTGGAATGCCCAAATCAGGTAATTCTTTATGTATAGACTGATGGAAAATTGTAAATTAATACTAATTATTTTAAAAATTATTTTTTTTAAATATCTCCTAAGTATTAACAATACTTTAAAAACTGATGGATCTGTAAAAAATTCTGGTATACATTCATCTGGAGACCATTGTTGCATGCGTTGTATGCTTGTAGGATATTCTTCTGGTACAAATTTTGTTCTAATATAACGACAAAGGACTGACCGCGGAGTTACCCGAGATCGATACACATAGTAAGTTATTTCTGATAAAATGTCAGGAACATGATGTGGGGTCTAAAAAATTAAATTGCATAGATAATATTATATACCACACTAGTAATTTTTTAATACATACCAAAATTGAAGTTTTTTCATCTCCAATGTCATAAGTCAAATCTAATTGCCTGTCTCCTTTATTGAGTCTATACTTTGATTTGGTAAGGTCACGATAATTAAGTCCAGCTCGAGAACTAAAGTCAGTTACCCAAGGAAATACATGATGGCATTTAGGATCACCATATTTCCTACCAGCTAGTTTATTCAAAAATGTAATGTAGTCAAAGTTGGACATGTTTCCACGAACCCATTGTTCACAAGTTTCTGCTAAATTCTCACAAGCCAAACTTTTTACCGTTTCATCATAGCTATTATCAAATTCATCTGCATCTGATATATTGTCTGTAATTTTTGGAAGTATCTAAGAACAGTAATATTTAAGATAAAATCACTATTTTATGTATATGAATTTTAATAGTTAGTAAATAACATTAGCCTACCCGAATCCATAATTCTGGGGAAACAATGATATCAGACAAAGTAATGTCGCCTAATACAAGTCCTTGGTCGTGAGTGTTTTGCATTGCATTCAAAAGTTGATATAAAACAAATAGTGGACGAGCATGATTAGATTTTAATAAAGCTGGACTATAATTTATACAATCTTGTAACGAATGTACATTATTTGTTTCCTAAATAACAATATATATTATTTATAATAAAATACCATAAAAATAATTAAAAATAAGCTACCTGTAGTATGTAAAAATAATTATTAGTTTCAAAAACTAAGTTAGAGGGCAAAATGTTGTCATGAGATTCATTTTCTACTATTGAGGATATTTTACTACGCAATTGTTCTTGTAAATTAATTATTGGACAGTTATAAAAACGAGTAAGTACATCTCGTATTATTGTATCATGAGGAGATAAACATAGATTTGAGCAAGCTAATTTTTCTCTACAAAAAAAACCATCTGAAAAAATTGATTATTTTTTTATTACACTAATACATTTTTGTTATAAAGTTAGCAATTTGTACATCATCAGATATGAAAAATACATTACCATATTTTTTATATGCTTCTTTCCACAAATTTTTTCTATTAGTAACTGTTACATATTGTAATTGTTGTGAATAACTTAAATCTTTATCAAAATGAATAGATTCGTGTCGTCGTGCCAAAGGAATCACAGATTTATCCACTTTTTGTATAACCTTACAAAAAAAATTCAATATTTTTACTTTGAAAAATAATTGTTGATAATTTTTACATACAGTTATTAAGACATATATCCAATTATCGCCCAAACTTTCAATTTGTTGGACCTTTGCACGGACGTCATCGTTTGTGAATATCTCATGATGCAAAAACGGACGGTAAATCCCATTTAAGAAGTCTCTGTCAATCAAATTAGTACAATAAACAAGAATTTAAAATTGTATAATGCAAATTTTTACCTAAACCAAATCCGATGGACACTGGCGAGAAATCGTTTAGAATTATTGGTGGATTTCAGATATTCAACAGGAATTGTAAGGTCTTTTGAAACAACGTCTAGCCAAGCCATGAGTAGTAATTTTAAGAATAATAAATGCGTTTACAACGCATCTCTTGTATAAACGAATTACCGATGAGTAAATTTTAAATTATGAAATTTGAATATAACAATAATATATTCTAGTATCGTGTTTTTTTATCTTTCTGTTATCTATAGTATTTGTTATTATTTATTTTTACTACAAAATTCAATATTTTGTTTTTTAAATTTGTGATAAGACCACAGTATATTATCAGCATTCAGCACGAATTGCTATTTTTTTTTTTTATACACAAGACTGGACAAGTGTATATACTGTTCCAGAAAAAAAAACGGGCAGAATATAGATTGACAGAGTGTTTAATTAGAGCAAATAAAATTACAGAGTTTATTGGGGTAAAAATGTAAAAATCTCAGAAAATAAAATGAACGAATAAATACTACGGAATGTAAACTGATAAAAATGTAAAATCGTGGAACATAAAAATCCAGAATATAATATTGCAGAAATTCAGCCGAATCTAACATGCCAGAATGTAAATTAACATAATTTGGATTACCCGAAGAAGTTAATAATCCATACATATTTTTGATATAAAACTAAAGTATAGATACATTTTGTAAAATTGAAGTTAAACCAGATAAAAAAAAAATCGTATAATGCGCGGTGTATGACGTTTTTAGAATTATAGGTTTATACTTTATACAAATTTGGAATATTATTATGTATAGTTATAGCTTCGTTTACTGTATTTACGTATTATAATTATTATAGCGTGTACACATATAGATTTGTAAAATCAGGGGCGGATTTAATAATTTTCCGCCCCTATGCCAAATTTAATTTGCCGCCCTCTCCAAAAAAACTTACTATTTAATAAAATATCCTTAATTAAATTAATTTTTTCAATACCTAATATGCAATTATTTTTTCATTTATGTAAACTAAAAAAAATTCTAATTCAAGTATAATATCTTCTGTTTATTTTTTTAAAGTAACAACATTTATAAGAAAAACTAACTTAACTAATATAATAAAAATAATTAATTATTTTAATTAATTTAATACATTTTATTTAATTTTAATATTTAAATTTTTAATTCATGGTTAATTTTTGCAGTCTACATAGATTTTTTTTCTAGATTTAATTCTTGAGAAGTCATCAATAATGTCTTCATACTCTAATGATGATGTTAAATCACTTTCTATAGTTAATATGGCCAAGGAATTTAATCTGTCTTGCGACATAGTTGATCGTAAATAATTTTTCATTCTTTTCAACACCGAAAACGAACGTTCGGCAGTACAATTATTAGCTGATGTTGAGACAAATATTCGTAGGGCAATTTCAATATTTGGATATAGATCCTTCATATTGCGTTCATAAATTACAAGCAATAGTAATAATGGTGTAATTTTCTTTTCATTAAAACTTGTAATTTGACGAGAACGAAAATGTAGTAGTTCAATAATAAATTCATTTTTTTCTAAGTCTGATTTGTAAATGCAACATAACTCATTTGTTTTAACCATTATTTTAGAGTTTTCCAATTTATGAAGTTTAGTAAAGAAATCAAACGGTTTGCAGAATGTTTCATATGCTTTTCGTCTATTACTCAATTCAGTAGCTAATCTATCAAGTATAACATAGAATGTATTAATTCTAAAATTATCTTTCGCTGGTATTTCTACTTGTCTATCTCGAGTTTCGTCGTGGTGAATAGTTTTTTTTCTTTTTATAGATTTTTCAGATTGATATGTTTTGTTTTTTACTTTGCTTAGTGCTTTTTCTTCATATTCATCAAATGCATCTCGCTGTGAATTCACTAAATGAATCAATGAATCATATAATTCGAGTACTGTACACACATCGATGTTAACATCCTGTAATTTTTTACTTACAGCATTTAACCTATTAAGTAAAAAACCCCACAAGACAGCCATGAATGCTATTTCCAGTTTCTCAAGTTGTATTCTAAGTCCACGAGCTTCACATATTGTGAAGCAATATGATTTTTAATAAATAACAATATTTAACAATACTGATTTTTCAGTTTTATCCAATTCGATTGTACTAAGAACTTGTATTATTACATCCCAAAATTCATTTAAGCTGACGCAAGCATCATTTCTTGAAGACCAGCGCGTAACTGAAAGACTTTTGACCGTTTTAGCATTTGATTTTAAAAGAGACGTTAAAATTGACCACCTATGAGTTGACGCCGAAAAAAAATTATAAACATGTTGTAATAAACAAAAAAACTTGACAGATTGACTTGAAGCTTCGACAGAGTGTGTTCCCACTAAATTTAATGAGTGCGCTGCACACGGAATGTAAAAAGCTAACGGATTGAGTTCTCTTATTCTAGCCTGTAAACCTTTGTATGACCCTGACATGTTATTAGCATTATCGTATGACTGACCTCGACAATCAATCAAATTTATTTCAAGACAATCCAATGTATCAATAACAATGTTTGTAAGTTTTTCAGATTTATGTCCTGCATTATCTATAAACCCTAAAAATCTTTCCATGGCGTTCCCTTTTTCATTTACATAACGTACAATAAAAGATAACTGGTCGACGTGAGAAATATCGGGTGTCGAGTCTACAATAATCGAGTAGTATTTGCTTGTTTTTATTTGAGCGACAATAGCGTTTTTTACTTTCTTAGACATGAGTTTAATAATTTCTTCATATATTGTAGATGATAAATACGAAGTACTTCCACTTCCAGAATTTTGAAATCGAGTTACATGTTGAGATAAAAAGGGATCGAATTCAGAAAGTAATTCTACAATCATTAAAAAATTACCGTTGTTTACAGATCCTATTATTTCGTCGTGTCCTCGAAATGGAAGTCCACGTGAGGCTAATTTTTTAACAATTGCTACAATTCTAGTTAAGACATTTCTCCAATATAT
>JACXSJ010002149.1:18826-55282 GCA_014851325.1 Pentalonia nigronervosa | reverse complement strand
TTAAACATGTTTTTTACTGAGAACTCTTCAGATAATTCTCCATTGAACTTCATTTTGCACTTAGAGTGTTGCACGCACGCATTTACCATTTTTACCAATTTTGCCGAAATTTCAAGTTGGGTCATTGTTTTCTAGAGCCTATACCGATTTATAGAACGCTTGTCTGAAGTCGACAAATAATAGGTACAATAAGTACATATCTATATTGAACTTGTAACTTTTCTTTACTATTTGCTTCATAGTATGTATTTGATCAACTGTCGATTTCCCTAGCATAAATCCCGATTGATATTCTTCTATTATTTCCTTTGAGTATGGTTTGAATCGGCTCAATATTATATTTAATACTAATTTGTAAGATGTATTTTCCTCTACTATTTATACTCCTCTATAATTCTGAGAAAATATGCTATTATCGAACATAAATTTATAATGGAAACTATTTTGTTATACTTACAAATAATATTTAAGTATACTTTATAACAATATTTTTGTTATTAAATTATAGATCAACTAATTAGTTTTGTTGTAAGGTAGGATGTTGTAGGGTCAATTTAAATTTGGGAAATCATAAAATATATTCATTTTAATTTCATATTCAATTTAAAGTACCTAGCTTAAAATACTAAAGTATGAATGACGCTTTGTCAGTAGGTACCTATTTATATTTAAATGTTGAAGTTAAAATCTATGATCATTATTTGTTTTTATTCATTTGAAAATATTGAGTGGACAAAATATTTTTTTTCTATTCACATTAAATTATTATTTTTTACATCGTTTTTTGTTTTTTTAGTATGTACATTTTTTGATAATTTTAAATACAAAGGAAAAATGTACTAAAATGTAAAAGTTGAAATGGATTACATATTAAAACTTACAGCTTACAGATTCAGCCTGCAGTCCATACAAAGTTTCATTAATAGTGCAATAAACCGTGTTCTGTATTTTACACAAAATGTTATCACATCTATATTATTTTTATTTTAGAAAATCAGTTTCAGGATATTGTTTTAATGCTGTGAGTCATTCGTAAATGATTTGTTTTAAGATAACAACATTGTATTGTTTGATTTAAATAATTTAAAATATCCGGATTACATTTTTTACCCGTCATCGAGCTCACGTATTATTGTAGGTGCAGTTTAATAGTAGTTGCATTTAGGAAATACACTGGGTAACAAATGCAGTTGAGCAAATACAATTAAATATTTATCTAGATAAAGATAATTGAGCATAATTTTATCCAGATAGAGATAATATTTCAGTAAAATATAAACGTAAGACGACTGCACAATTTATTTAGATAAATAAAAAGTTAAATTTTTTTTTTCTATTTCATAGTGCTTTGCGGTTACACAAAATTCAGTACAATATTTTTTACATTATTATACCTGTACAATCCTATTAGAACTTGAACTTAGCACATCCTATAAATATTTTTAAATTCATCTAGATAAGATAAGGGATAATTAATTATTTGTCTAGATAATTCACCTAGATAAATGTATCGTATTACGTTCAACACTGGTGACAATAATAATATGTCGTTGGTATTTTACCCGTGTACTGTTTCGTTTGGACGCACGGCAAAGGCGGGTTTTTCGTCGTAAATCTAATTGAACGTCATCCGCTTGCGGCGGACGACACGCAAAAGCCGTAATAATTATCGGTGGTCCGTCGACCTTTGTTGTGGCGCAGGTGGCAGTCGACGAGACGCAGACACTCGGTGCATGGCGGCGGTCGGATCGTGTTCGCCGGCGATCTCTACGTCAAGGGATGGCAGCTGTACAAACAGGGCCAAACCACGGCGCCACTACCCTCGGCCGGCGAGCCGCCGCGACGAAGCAACGCCGACGGCAAAATGTCAATGTGCAACGTACGTTTAATCTACTACCACTACTACTACTATTACTACTACTACTATAGAAAACCGTAATAATTACGCAGTACGTGTGCGTAGGCACTGTGGGCGGTGGTACGAGTGGCGATCGGGTTCGGGGGACGCTAATCATCGTACCTACTCGTTTAGTTTTTTCGTTTTCCACCGCCATCGCAAATATGTGTTTCCAAAAATAACACAAATCTTTCTGAAAAAAATATAAAATGACACGCTATGCATTGCGTTATTGTAGCATTCGGTCGTGCAAATAAATCGAGTTACTTTTGAAAATAATTGCACGGGACTAATGAATAGACTATAATGTTTTTGCTAACAAATGTGTTAGATGAAAAGTTATAGACATAGATTCTTGTAAAGCTTACAAAAAAAAAAACGCAGAAGTTAAATAATTATGGTACACGTTTATAATATGACAGCTATTTTATATTATACAATATGATTATTTTAAAAGTAAACTTTTATTTTCTCAAAAAGTACCCATCAACGTTTTTGGAAGTATATTGTTTTACATAATTTAAAAAGTCGTTAAAAAACAAATATTTTTTTTATTGTAATTATTGTTTTAAGTATTTTTTTTTTATTTTGAATGACAGTATACTTTTTTAATTTAATATTCCGACGCAGCATACTTTTCTGATAATTTAAATATATAATTTGTTTTCAAAAAAAGTTGTATTGTAATATTAATTTAAATTATGGAAAAATATTATTTTCAAACATTTCCAAGACAATTAGTTTTTACCTTTAAACAATCACATTATATATTTAATATATAATATTAAAGAATATTTATAAAAATTTAACATCATCCAGCTTATTTTAAGTTAATTATACTAATTCGTGGCTTATAGAGCATACCCGTTTTCTAGGTTTCTTCTAAGTTGTATTTATTGAACTTAAAATTGTAAATTAAAAAAAACCTATTGGATCGTGTTTTTCAACAGAAATATTTAAATTGAAGTTATAGTAACAGAAACGTAGATTATATATATAATCTTGGGTTAGGGTTGATGATGTTGAATTTGATACCTTTGATACTACTTATTTTGTAGTATTAATTTTAGGACCTGTATATGATGGTATACCGACATACCGGTACGCATTGGAAAACCGTGAAACCGATACATACCGGGTTAGCGTTATACTGGTATATCTTAATAAAAAATGTAATATATCGCATCGGCGATAAATTATACACAGTAATTCTTATCATACCGGTATAATACCGGCAATAATAATTACACTATTATGTAAAATACTAAAGTATGATACAATACGAATAGGTATCTCCTAGTATAACTATAAAATAATTAAATGTGAAAATTTGATAAAAACCACTTATATATCAAATTATTTAAGTCTTCTTAAAACACAAATATTTAATATTTTTTTTTTATACAAGCTGAAACCAAAAATAGTACCATACTGATTGTATATATATTTTTTCGTCATATTATATTTTTAAATATATTTAATTTGGTATTATATAGTACCTACATCGGTACTTCAGTATACCGTTTCGGTGATATTTAAAAAAATCCGATATTAAATGGTTTACAAAAAATCCGATAACGTCTGGAACTAATAATATATTAACACGGTGTTTATTTTTAATTTTTTCGAATGAAACAAAATATTTTGGGACGTTTAATATAATACCTATATTTTTTCTATAACACCGAGTCAGGTAACTATTTCATGATAATAAAATTATTGTAAAATCAAAGTATCAAATACACAGATAATATATTTACAGCATTAATAATGTAAGACACACCGTGTTTTAACTAAAACGTTATATACGTTGTGATTCAAATTTTATTTCGGTCATAAAGGTAAAGACGTTTTATCTAATTATTTTACTAACTACGGCAGTGACGCCTTGTTATACTCGTTTTATCGTTGTTGTTTTTTTTTTCAGAAATCCTACATCGATTAACAATTATTATTATAATTTATGGTTTTGGTTTAAAAAAAAAAATAAGCTCCTCGCACATCGTAACATTATTATATAGTACAGCCCGTCGTCGTTGTAATACGATAATGTGATAAAATAAAAAAGGAACATCAGCGAGAATTCGAAAGTACGCCAACCCCTACATGTATTATACTACGCATAATATACTATACCAACGGCTAAGGATTGGATTTAACGAGCTAGAATTTTTAAAATGGAGTTAATTTAAACTTTTTTTTTTAATTTTAACGAGCTATTTTTTAATTATTTGCTTCTAAAAAATAAACGAGTTTTGTTCAAAAAGTTTATTTAATATTTAATCAAGTTAATTCATTTTTTGTTGCTTTAACTTTTATCCTTCCAGCCGTAACGATAAAAATTAGGTGTCTGAAATTATGCAATTAAACTGTTTCCTTTGTCGACATATGGTCCAAAGTTAAATGAATATTTTAATCTGTTAAGGTGTCGCTGTGACGTACTTCAATGATATAATTGTTAATTGGGTTGATGTGTTGAAAATAATATACTCGTTTAAGATAGGTACGTATAGTGTTGTTTGGCGTTGTTATAATGCGACATAATCATAATTATAGTTCGTATACATTTTTATTACAACATAAGTTGACGAATTTTATTGCTAACAAAAGATCTGTACACGCTTAAGGATCGAATTTTATGATATTCGTGTGAATATAATATAACGACATCAATTTATCACAATTCTATTTGATTAACGACTGAAAGACTATCAGAGAAATGATCGGTAATCGGTATCATTACATATTTTTTGAAATACAAATTGGAACGGTTTGTGCATGCGTAGTGTCATTTTCTCATCATATCTCAGTAATGGCGTCTCGAGGCATGTACTGTGTTGGATAATATCTATAATTGGCAAGTTCTGATTGTTTTATGGTTAAAATTTAAATCCATGATATAATGTACAAATAAATAAATTATTAAATGTTTGTTATGCAAAGAAGTATTAAAAAAACGACTTTTCCTTTCCTTTTCTTAAGTATTATTTCTATGACGTCGTTTACGTTATGACTTTTAGGTACGTATAATAAGCATTACATTTATAATAGTTTATATGGTGCTGTATCTCCCCTCGTAAGCGGGATTTGGAAATAATCATTAAAGAGGTTCTTGTTTTAAAATACCTAAAACTAAAAAAAGGACCGCCTTGCTTGAAAAAAAAAATCAATTATAAACAAAATTGCAATTTTATATCAATATTAGAAAAATTCCTTTTCCTTGTGTATTTTATAACCCGTATTATATTAGAATTATTAAATAATATATTATGAGGACGATTGCCGTTTTGGAAACAGATGACAGAAAAAAAAATAATTTTCTTTTATAGCCAAAATATTTACTAGTCTTACAAAACAAATATAAAAATGATTGTTTTTAGGTTCATTCGGAAGACATTGGGAAGGGGGAACGAGTTAAGGCTACCCAGATTATATTTTGATCCAATGGCTCTCCCGCACTGGAGTCTGTTTGCGCCCGAGCACCTCAAAATAATAAATATAAGTGTTATAGTGCTTTTGAACACGTTCGCCATAATACTGTAATGCAATTTAATATTTTGTCGCATGCGGTTCAAAATGTAGATATTGCATACCGCTACCGGTACATTAACAGTTTACGAGTCTTATCGAGTTATCGTCATTATAATATATTATTTGCACTTTCAATTCGTTGCCCACCGTTGTCGATTTTATTTTATTTTCTCGACTGGGGTGATATCAGCGGTATATAAAGGTATGAGATATCATTATTATGCGTGTCGGTACCGTACACTTTATTATTATGATTATACGGCACGGCTGCAGATGCCGCTGTAACCAACCACGCAGCTTGTTTCCGCGTGTCCGAAAACATTATGCGACAAGTCATTTAACGCCATCGAGAATGTGAGCTTTTGCGTGTCCGTGTTGTGACAATGATTGACATATCTATATAATATTCCCCGCACGCCGTGCACTGTGTTAAGTAGAGAAAAATAATAATTTATACACGAGTCACACGCGAAATAAAAAAAAAAAAAGTGATATGACATAATATTATTATGTATTATACGCACGACCACAACTGACCGAAATGACGTGGAAAACGATACGCACAAATACGTCAAATTATACACGCAGACAACAATGTAGTATGGTATTATGCATCACGACGGCGCGGAAAAAATTTTGCTTTAATTGTGTTCTCATATAGTGTTGTCTAGTGGGCTTATATTTTAATATTATAGTTGTCGTGACTAACTTAAAAATAAAAGAGTGATTTTGAAGTCGAAACGGACAACAAATCATTGTCCAAGCATTGTAGCGAGTAATTTTTGGTTGATACCCTACTACACGTAAATAGTTAGTATTATTTCTATTGCTAATACAATAATAGTTGTCCGTTGCCAGACACCCCTGCCATATTCGTGATTTCTGGATGGGTGCCGATAACAGAATATATTGGAAAACCGTTCCAGCGCTGTGTTTTTGCCGCACGGACGATTTATAATAATTATAATATAATACGATCGACGTACAAACATATTTTTCAATACGTCCGAGAATCTGCGCATAACGATATTATCACGACACGATGATCCAGCGAATTCGTTGTCCTATAACTTAACTCAAGTATTGTTGTCATTATTATCAATATTATTATGTCATAGACAATAATTTCATTCTTCGACAAAAAATGCAATTATTTTTTTTTTTTAATGGAATTCCCGGAGGAAGTAGGTAGAAGTATTAAGTATAGTTTCTTGACTTGCATTAATTTTCTATTTTTGATTTGTAACCGATACGCGATTATTTTACTCCAATATTTCCTACGTTTGTAATAATCTTTTTTCCCGGCCGATCGGAAGCACTGCACATTTAACAAAATATCAATTTATTTTATGATACTCTCGAATTGTATTTACTGCTTTAAATAAACACTGAAACTTTATTATAAGTTACCAATTAGTATGGATGATAAGTATTATACTGACGCTTTTCGTGCAATAGGTTGGTACATAAATATTATATTAGTGAATTTAGAATTACGATTCATTTTCATCACACCTACTTTAAATGGGACAATGTTTTTGTCTAGTCTTAAAATAAAGTGATTTATGCTTGATTTATTTATTATAATAATATATTATCGTTGTTAAAATATCCTGACGGATTAAATATTTTAAAGAATTAAAACCAAATACGATATTCTTGCGTGGCATAATATTTTATATTTTGCTAGTTAGCGATGCAGTTATAACACTTAAACTTTTACTTCTACTTTCTCACACTATAGTTGTAAGTTATAACATAATATTTAAAGTATAATTCGAATATTACAAAATTCCAATTAACTGAATGTTTTTTTAAAAAAATATTTCCAAGAACCTTGGCTTTTGCTATTACAAAGATGTAAGTTTATCTCTAACAATGAAATAGAGGTTTTTGTAAATTTAATAAACAATCAGTTTATTTGTAGTTTTTCTATATACATTATTTAACTACATTATACATTTAAGCCTCTCAAATTTTATTCAACGTAATACCAATTAACAATCTATCCATACATAAAACATTGATCATTGATATTTATTTACATCATGTTAAAACGCAAATTTTTAATGGTAACTGATATCCACTGAACAAACAATTAATGATTTTTAACCATTTAATGTAAAATAAAAATAATTTTACATGTTATATGTTGATCGTTATGGTCATCTTTAATTATCAAGCCTTATTTTTTTTATCTGAGAAATTTCGTTTCAAATACCTATCTATAATTGGTGCCACTATTAAGTTTCGAAGTATTAATTTGTGTGATTTTTTTATTGTGCTATAGTTATTATAATATTCAAAATAATGTAGATAGGTACCAATTTCAGTTAAATTTTACTGAGTTCAATTAAAAAAGTTTTAATTATTTTTAAACTTTAGTGTTTCAAAAAACATGTTCATTAAGTTGAATATTATATAGTATATTATTAAAAATAAACGAAACATAGTATACATTAAAACATAATAAGTAGGTAACGAGGACACACATTTACAGCGGAATGCTATTTAATTGCTGTTGAGAATATTCTTACACAATAGTAAGTCAAGTAACTTTTGTTATTCCTACATTATTATTAACCATTTTAAACAACCATAATTTTATCTGAACATCGTCATGACGCGTAACTATGTCGAAAAAAATAGATAACAAAATATAAATTTGAGTTTTAGTAAAGTACAATTGTTATCAATGTAGATAACACTACAAAATATTATTAAAATTATCTACTACATAATTCAAAAACCAGGTTTGTCTCAAAACTCAAATTTTCTAGAAAATGAAAAAAAAAAAATCCTGGGCCTAGGTTTCATTGATTTATTAAATTTACACAGCTATTAAAAATGATTTTAAATGGTTGCACAAACCAGGTTTCTCTTGACATTTTTAGATCTATACGTTATAAAAAATCCAAAATTGCTAAAAACGTGATACCATTTTTTTTTTTTTTTTGTAAAAGTTAAGTTCATCAAAAGATTGATTCCTTATTATATTATAATATATTTTGTATTTTTTAGGTATATTATACCATAGCATGATAATATTTTCATTACTAATTATGTTCATGATATGTCTGGCTCTAATAAACAAATTCACCAACGAATATAAAACCTTCCATGATACGTTTAAATCAATTATGTTCAATCCGCATCCATCGATAGATTTAATTTCAGTCACCTATTTCAAAACTATTGATCACTAATATATAAAACCTCCCCATATGATGAGGAAAAAAATCTATACTAAATATACGAAACTAAATATATCAAAAATAAAATTCAGTCACATGATATTAATACTATTCAATACAACAGTCTACAATATAGTATATAAAAATGTTAATATTCATTCTAGTACTTAATTACTAATTTTAAGTAAAATATATTATATGTACATCTGGAAAATATGGTTTATGACAAATTTTACTCGCTATGTGACAAAGGTCTCCCAAAAGATCAGACGCTAACCCCTGTATTAAAATTTTACACTCATTAGTTAGTAAATTTCTACTTTTTTTCTGTATTATGTACTTATAAAATAAATATACGTCACAAAAATACGCAAACCGGAAAAAAAATGTTTCAATATTTACTAATTAAAATTATATTTTATTTAAATAAAAAAATTAAATGTGCCTAATCAAAGTCCAAAATATATTTGCAGTATTCGATCTTATTTTAGTTATAAAATAAATCAAATTTTGTATCTCGACCACTATATTATGCAAACGAATTTCTGTATATTTTATTGAATTTGTTTCAATATAATATGTAAACCAATCATCCGATATAAGGTTTAAATAAGGAGGGTCTATATTTAAGTATGGTTTCAAAAAATATAATATGAATACAAACTTTTTTTACCATAGAAAAAAAAATATTTCGTAGTCACATATTGATGTTCAACGCTGTTTACGTGCTTTGCATAACTAAAATCGTCAGAAAATGTAATTTTCCGAATTTGTTGCTTTTATTGCTATTTCTGGGTAGAATTCGAATCACAATATTACTTTGTTAGCATCGTATCGTTTGGTACGGACTACTAAACTCGGAATCAATAACATTGCCAAAAAATTCATTAAACCATTTTATGTGCCATATATATATATATAGTAAATTCTGATTTTGTCGATTTCTCGAAGAACACGTAACTTGAAACCTAATCGTTCTTCTCTCATATTTTTCCGTATAGATATAAGCAATAGGAAATGATGAAATTCAATACCAATTAGAGAAAATGTTGAAATCTATATTCGATTTCAATACAAAAGTCGTCATTATATCTTCAGCGTGTCATAAATGAAAGTTTATTATTTGTTAATGATTGCAGTGTGACCACCACTGTTTGGCTATATTAAATTTATTTTACTTTAGAAATTTGTATTTTTTTTCAACACGCTTGTTAAATTTAAATACACCTATTTCCGGATAAAATACTAAGCACCTATTAATTATTAGTTTTTGTATCTAATACATATTTTTCTTATTTATTATACTTCTATAACGAATCACCTTTCATCTCGGCATATCGAAATTACAGTGATTATTTTTTTATTTATTTATAATGAAATGTTTGATTTATTCAACAATATTGTTGTGAATATTCAATTATTATAAAAGTTATTTTTTTATATTTTGTATATTTTTTACCGTACATTTGACCACAAAATTGTACAAATTGCCCTTCACTTAAATACTACTAAATACATTTGACCACGTTACCTCGACCACTCTAATAATAGCGGTTTACATGCTGTAATCATAGAAAGTCAAAAGAAAATGCCTTTTTTAATATTTTTCACTCATATAGCAATCAAGTATGACTGGTAATTAACTAATTTAGTTCAATTTTACATTTTTTGATTTGGTAAGCGAATGTTTATGTTTATAATAGTGAGTTTACGTATGTTTTTTTGTAATAAATATTACAAATTAAGAAATTTAATTTTTCAAATTATTGTTAATTTATCATTCACCTAGTATTATAATATAGTTAAATGAAATGAAAAAAAGTTTCCTTTTTGATAAAAAAAAATTGAAAAATGTTATCAAACACTATAATATCTACATGCGTGGGTTTAAAATCAACTTAGAACTAATTTTTTATTTTAACACCTTTTTAGAATTTTTTTTTTCTTCATTATAAATATATTTCAAAAAAAAATATGTTAAATATCTACAAAATAAAAATGATGTATTGAAAAGGTGGTTATTTAATATTTAGTTTTTCTAAGAGAATCCAATGATGTAACTTCGTATGTGTATTTATTCAAATGGGAGGTTGGGGCACTATTTGCGATTCAGTTGTCTTCTCCTTTAGGTGGGAAGAATAGAAATGTGGGAGATGGTAGTATTTTCACGGATGTGAAGGTTGGGACGAAGAAGTTTACAAAAAGTTTAAGTCACATTTTGTACAGTTAGAATTGATATTATGTCTTTAGCATTTGAGCAGATTGTGATCTGAGACTTAAAATTATGCTTTAGCAATTTAATGGGATAACTACATTTTAGTTCAAAGGTCTTGATTTTTTTAATGTTTTAGGGTTTTGTTGAGCTCTAAAGTTGTATTTCGTAGGTCTTTATTGACTCGGTAAACAGCTTGTAAAGAAAAGTTTTGTTTTTCAGATTATTTTTTAGATTTAAAAAGAGGTCGTACTTAATTGTCGAAAGCAGTTATTTAATGCAAGACATTTAGTGTAGATATGGGTTGACCATGTTAATCTACGGTCTAGATTCTATGTAACGAAGTTTTGTGTAGTAGTGAGATGTATGTTATTCTGTGTAACGAATGGATTTTGATTAATTTACTTTGACCCCGACCCTCTCCTCACCCAGCCTTTATATAATGTTACAGGAGGTTTAGATAATTTAAATAAAGGTCTTCGTATCATTTTTGAGGTCATTTCAGAATAAGAATGAAGAGCACAAAGCGCTTTATCATTGGCAAAGTCTCCAGCTGTAGTTTAGAGAGCAGTGGGTTGATGGAAATGAGATGAATGATAACGGGGTTGTCAGATAGAACTAAACCTGAGCACGTACAACAAAGTAGTTTTTTTTTAGGTAAGAATTGAATAGGAGTTAATAATAAGTGGAAAAGATGGATTTTAGTTAAAAAGTTTTCCTTAATGTCGTACTCTATCAAATGCTCGATTTACATATAGAAACGCACTAGTGCATATTAACTTTTTCTAGTTTTATTAAGATAAATATTTTTATTAATATTGTAAACCGATTTCATTTTGTGACTAATCATAAAAACGAGTAAATAAAAAACAATGGATCATTATACAGTCATTGACATATTTTAGTTGCATTCAAATAAAAGCTAAAACATCAGTTGATTTATACAAATATATTCCATTTATTTTCGTTTAATTTAATAATTCGTACATTTTAATTTTTTATTTTTCACAATAGTGAACCAAATCTGAATAAATCCGTGAATAGGATTAAAATACATATGAATGAATGTTATCATAATCAACAAAATCCATTATATTTGTTTACTTTTTATTGTCAGAGTGCGATATAATATTATATTGTATAATATTGGTATTTCATATAAAAACAAATAATAAAATTAAACAATACATAATAATATTATAATCATTTTAGAAAAAAAACAATGTTTGTTTTTTTATTTTTGCAAATGCATAAAAATACCTAAATATTCATTGTTGGACAATATTTTATAGAAAACCGTAAAACAAATAAATAACTTTTCGTTTTAGCTTTAACATTACCAATTATAGTTTTATTATGCTTCACTACCAATAAACGAGAATAAGTTAGCCAACATTAAGCTTAATGTAAATTTCCAAGCTAAATAGGAAAAAACTTTTTAATCTATTTTATGATACAAAAAAAATCAAAAATTACCGATTACCGCAGCCATTATTCTTATTTATTTTTAAAATCTCTATTCATAAAAATTCGATTGTAATTTAACGTTAAATAACATAAACGTAAAAAAAATATATCGTATTCATAAAACAGTTCTAATTTAATATTAGTTATCCTGCCAACAATGATTGAGTATTGTTCAATACGTATGTACTTTGTTATCTAATATTGAAGTTTACTTAACAGTTTTTCGAATGATTGTTTTCAACGACATATCAGTAACTAATAAGAAATACAAAAAAAAAAAAAAAAATAGTAAAATAAAAGTACAATACATAATTTTGCACTTAATTGATAAGAGCCGATATTTTTGACACCACTTCTGCCGACTAAAATGTTTCTTCCTCAACAGAAAATCTACTTAAAAATATACGACGTCATATGTTCTGTGCACGGCACATTGCAAACAATTTATGGTTCTACACGACCATTCCCCATAATGTCGTTCGATTGCGTCATCCGGTTTTCAACTTGGATCCACTCTACTGGGAATATAGTTCGCTCGTGTCTCGTCTTGGATACGTTAGACTAGTGTCACGCATATTGTAGTGATAATAGGTTATAGGCATAAATAAATAGATAAGCAGATCACATTATCTCCATACTCAAACCAAATATATAAAAATTTTATATTGCAATTTTATTAATATGTGCCCGCGTGTGATAGATTAAAGTTAACTACCTATGATAATTATATTTTAATTTTATAACTAAATACATTAATATTCTATAATATTACGTGAGGCATATTATAGGATTTAATATAAATGTACGCGTTAAATCGTACATTGGCAAATACGCCACTACATGACGAATTGATATCGCAGCAGTTAACTATTATTTTGTTATTATAAGTAATATAGTTCTACTGGTATTGCATTGATCTTTATTTTTATTTTGATTTAAAACTTCCGCAGAACCGTTCTCCTATATATGCGCTTTTTGGTTCGCCATTCATTCCAGAATTATCCATCCTCCGCATATTATTCCATTTCATTCTTTCTAGATTTTCTAGCATATTGTTCGAGTACTGTGAGTCTCGAGTGATTAACTGAGTTACGTGTTTTCAAAAACATCAAAGAGAATATTATTACTTCTACTTATTATAATTTATGAGAGTTTTTAAAAAAAGTTAATAAGATTGCATTTAATCCAGCGTAATACAATATTACGATATATAACAAACGCGCATTAATGTAGTAATAAATACGGGCACAAGTGCAGACGTTTACTATAATATTATACAGGAGGACAACAAATATATTTTGTTCTTATAATATAATATGCAGAGCCATTAATTTTGTAGTCGTCTTTAATGAAAAAAAAAGTGCTTGTTGTTCTCAACCTTCCCTGCTCATGGGGTGTGAATTAAAAAAAACTGTAGCGCGTCATATAAGTACACGGATTACAGAGATAATATAAGTAATGTATACATTTTAATAGGTACTAAATATAATATATACTGGAAAATTCATCAAGCATTATCATACCCTCGTTGTATGCTTTAATTATGCATTTATTCAAATTCTGATTTTTTGAGTATACTTAAGAACCGTATTTTTAAATACTCGTATTTTTTTAAGGCATTTAAATAATGTTGTGTCGCGACACGACACTTTTTTTAGACGAAAACTTTCTTTTTTATTGTCAGTACAGTTAAGCTTATGATTTTATTTTATTTTGTTTAAATTCAAACGAGTATTTTCCCAGCTAGAACAGTTTATCGTGTTTTGATACAAACTTTAAGTGCCATTAAAAAAAAAAAAAAATAATAAATAAAGGATAAAATGAGCTTGTTGCGAATCACCTTGATGCGTATATTCAAAAATATGGTATTTATGGTGTTAATTTGCATCAAGCGATTATTCAAAAACGCATCACACGGTGCACTTAAACAAAATAATATGCTTCTTTCACCAAGATACCCGAGAATTTCGTGTTTGTCTCGGTAAGTCAATTTTGAAAGCTTTTATTAAAATATTTTCGCTTACGTGAAACCCGTATAGATATCTACATATCATTTATTTAAGAAATAATTCTAAGGGGGGGAATAACGGTTTTACATCGAAACTAAATACTATTTGAAATATGAGTATTTCGTAAATGTATACTAATGCAGTATTATATTATTTTATATAGGCACTGCACGTACCACGTTATATTAACAGACGCTTCTATTCGGCTTTATTATTATTATTAACAACACATTCCGAGTTTTCGAATTTATTAACACGACATACGATACGAATACAATTATTGTAACGTCAAGCGTATAATATTATTATGATAATATTGCATACACCTAAATATAACGTGTATTATTTTTCGCTTTTCCCTTTTTAGTTTTTCCAAAGTGGAATGTGCAAAATATATCTTTTTTTTTACATAATACATACCAATTGGATTGAAATATTTAATTTTGAATTGTTTTTGTCATTATTCCTTTATTTTTTCATAACATTATAATATCGCGGAGTAGATGCTCCGGCTCTTATCGCAAAAACGAGTTCTAACACGCTGGCCAAATGCACAAGACCATTATACGCCCGGAGCACCTTCATTAAATATTTACTTCCCGTAAATTCGATAAATAATAGTTTATTTTTTATCTCTTATCAAAGGCCATCTCGCGAGCGGACCATTATAAAAATCGTAAAAGAACTTCGTCCTAATTGTTATCACAGCGAAAACGGTTTTTAATTTACACCGTTTCGCCATTTTTTTAAAAACTCGTTTTTTTTTTAATATTATTGTTTTTATAACCCCAGCTATTTGTATATTATTTTATAATCTTTTATAATAACTCCGTATGATTAAATCATAATCCACGTGAAATCCAAAAAACGTCATCGGAATAACTTATAAACATTTATTCTGGAAAAAATAAGATCGAATGGATTCACTGTAATAATATATGGACATTGTTATACTCTACTCGTACATTCAGATGTGTGTATGAGACGAGTCACGAGAAAACCTACCGCTACTGTGAGTGGACATCGCGCCGCCGGGAGGGCGGAAACGTATAAGAGTACTCTCTTGCTGCCCGGTCGTATGGAAATGTCTGTTTCAGAGAAATTTCCACGTCAGAGTAGTCGGAAAACAAAAATTTTTACCGATATTGTTTCGAACACAAACGATACTGCGTATCGTATGTTACGATGCATTATTATTATGTTTTCAAACTTCGGTGGGTAAAATACGTGACCTAGACAAAATGTCGCATCAAGATGCTATTTACATCGGGGTGTTGGAATAGCCGGGCGCGTCCAAAAGCCATTTGAAATTAAAATTTATGACCACTGCCGCCCCAAAGCCCAGAGCAGAAATTGACATCGAATGGGTGGGACACACAAAATGCGTGTTATTCGCCTACAAAGCAATTTCTGTTATAGTACTATACGGCTTGTCGGAACAGAGTCGAACGTAACCGGAACTACCGTTTTATTACTATATATGTATATAATATATATATATATATATATATATATATATATATTACATTATATATTGTATATGGGTGTGTATAATGTATAATATATCGAATTTAAACCGTAAAATGAATATAAACGCAAATCTAAATAGGTACTGCTATAAGCTTTTATGTTCTTTTTGGTTTTTTTTTTTTTTTTTAATATAAATTTAACACAATGGTGCAGCAGTTGTATATTATATTATCATTTTTACTAACATCTAATAAAACTTAATTTATAGCGACACTCACCATTTATTTTAAAACACAAATTGTTAAACTCAACTAAAAAAAAAAATTCTTTTCACATTAAATATTGCTAAAATTTGAATTTTATGTGAAATATAAATTTAGCTTTAACATTGATCTAATGCATATAATATTATACATTTACGATTTAATAATGTTTTAATTCTCGTTATTCTTATTTTTAACAATTTCTAAATTTATTTAACATATTCAATAATGTTTTAACTTCAATTACATTGTGTCAAATCCCTTTTATATAATTTATATGTAATTAGAATATTTATAATTTGGTTCTATTTTCACTTTAAATTAGACTTTTACTAATTCGCAAGTATGTAACAACGAGTATATCCATTACTATTAATAAACAAATAATTCTTAAATAATAATCTGTTCTACCTTCTCTGTTGTCTTTTTTATTGTTTTTGCCTTTGGGTCAACGCAATAATAATATGAATACTCACATTATTGAAAACACACAAAACATATCATGTGTAAACAAATCAATAAACTATATTAAAGTTTAACTCGGCAAATAATTGTAAAACGTACCTAAGTAATTCCGTTATTTCTCATCTTAATTCTGAAAAAAACTCGACTGTAACTTTTTTTATACCATGATCCATTTTTTTTTGATTTTCAATTATTATTTTTATATTGTAATAATATTATATACCGTAAATACTTTGATGTATAATATAATCAAAAATACCTTCTGTGGTTTCAAATGTTGACCGTTCAAAGTTGTCTGAAATAATAAAATTCAAAAAAAATATGCATTACATATAATATGAATATAAGTAATATTATAAAAAGACCTGAGATTATGTTACAAATCAAAAGCCATAAACGTCCTCAGTGGTCTGCTCAAACATTTCCCCCATGGGAGCTCTGAGAGATGTAGTTAAAAAGGAAAAGGTCCGTGTATTCTACTGCTTTGAGGATTGTAGTAAAATTTCGTGAATAAACATTTTTGCAATTCGATAGACCTAAAAAAAGGGATCTTCAGAATATCATGTTCAAATTACGGAAGAAAAAATGTTACCCATAGAATAAAAAGTACAAAAAAAAAAAAAACAGTATTTACATAAAAATTATTTTAAATGTTAAAGAAAACAAGAGGAATGTAAAAAAAAAAACTTTATTCATATAGCACCACTAAAAGTAATTAACAAATTTTGTTTTATCACTTGACTTAAGATCTCTTTTAATCATTGTAAGTACAATAATAATTTCATAGTATTCAATGCATATTGAATATGAATCGTTATTACATATAACTTATTTTTAACACATTTAAATAATTTATTTTAAAAAAATGCACAATGTACATTAATTGTATTTCGAATTCGACTTACCGTACTACTAATATGAAAATAAATTAAGCATAAGAATACAATTATAAATAATGTACGTATTATGTAAAATATAAAAATGTAAAACAATACCCTAAGAAATATAGGCTGACAGATAGTCACCGTTCACAAACGTTTTTCGTATGCAAAAATATATCATTGAATTCATATTTAACACAACTATTACAGTGAAATTGTCGATGAAGAATAACATTCGACACCTACAACCATACAGTATAGCATGTTCTCTAGTTCTTTTTTAATTAATTTCCTACAATAATATAAATAATTAAATATGGAATAATGTGCCAATAAGGTTTATATTTTTTATCTTTAATACTATAACTGCGCCCATTAATAATATTATGTAATAATAAAAAAAAAAAATACACGTTTGCATAACGAATATTCGTTAATTATTCAGAGTGCTCGTGGTTTTGCAAAATTAACCTCTAATAATGACATTATTCTGTGATCGTTTTCATTATTATTATAATTATTGGGATTGGACAGTTAGTATATTATCTACTATCTAGGTAATAAAATACCCCGATAATCGGTTCGTTATTACCGATACGCCCTCGTTTCTTTTTTCCATTCCAATATCCTCTCTTGTAATTACAGTCCACCGCCACAGTTAGAGTCACACTATAAATACAAAATATGTAGCGTTTTCCATTTCACAATTTTCTGGTTGCATATTTTATGAGGTACTTCTACAAGTAATTATGATTATTTGTTTTTGTTTCCAAGTCAATTGGAGTTTACTAAAAAAAAAAAAAAAACGTAAAAATATACACGCAGGGTAAATCGTCGCGAGTTAATAGATATTTAAAAAAAATTACAAGAATCGTTTTTCTTTCTATTTGAACTCTGACCGATCCCGGTAAACGACGAACTCCGCGCAATAATATTATGTCGGTCGCGTTATAACGAACACGAGAACAGAAAAAAATATCGAAAGTCTCCGCAAAAATAATATTCGCTACACGTGAATACGAGCAGTCAGCCTCGTGACTAAACAAAGTCGTTTTTCAATGTTCACGAAAAACCCGTTCAATCCGGTCGTACGCGCCGCTTCGTGCGCCGCCGTTTTAGTGTCATTAATTTTATCACTGGCGCGGCTGAGAGTCCTTGGCCGGTGCGGCGCGTCGTTTATTTATGTGTTCGCACGTATAGGTTAGGTACCTATTCCGCACGTAATCGGGTTTGCCGCGCTACGACAACGGCGGCGAAAAAAAAGAAAAAAAGAAAAGAAAGGCGTAAAATGTCAAACAATAACATTCGAACTGAACGAGTATTCCACTTCGGAAATTCTCCGCCGCACCACCTGTATAAATCAAAATTACGTACACAACCCACTCATCCACACACCCACGCGCAACCCTATGCCGACGTACACGACCGCCCGAGTTTCGCGATGCGATACTATGCAAACGGAATTTTTATTATGCTGCCAGCCAGATACGCGCAGAAAAAATCCTCGGACATTGCGGATTCCTCCTCTCCGTCACGCCACCGTCCCGCTCTCTGCTCGTGTCGTATAACGTCAAAAATTGTATACACGACAAAAAATACACATTCCGCTCCCCCTCGTCACGGGCCCCGCGTACCGCGGTAATAATATTTCCCCTCCGCGCGCACGGATTTTTATTTTTTATTTATTTATTTATTTATTTATTTTTTTTTTTTTTTTTTTACGAGGGTAAGTCCGCCGCAGTTGTTGAATACTGATGGCGTTTTTAAGGCGCATCGGTGTCGACGGGTTGCAAGGGGCGACGCGGCCGAGCTTTGAATATTGACACAAGTACCTATACCATAATACCTGTGCGCGTGACGTGAATTTTACGGTCAAACGCTAATGTAACTACCGAGATTTTTTCTTCTTCGCCACCCCCTATGACGCGCGCGCCTATATATACCCAATGTAACATCATCGTACACACGTCTACCCTCCTCCAATTATTTCCCTCGCGTCGACCCTACCGTCACACCTGTTTTATTCCTCGACCCGTCTTTACGCGATAGTCGTCTTACGAGAGCAGAGGTATATAATATAGTATTACGTAATATTATTATAAATTATGCGGTTCCATCTAACAGTAGCAACTTAACGCCTGAGCTTAGATGAAAAACATCGACGTGAAAACTTTGGTGAGCTGCGATTGTCTCAGCGTTAGATGTATTATTTTACAGTGTTGAAAATTAGAGATTATATGACGTGTTGGTTTAAATATACAAAACTGTAAATCTTTTAAGAATTAATTGACTAGACATTTGTCATACATTTTGCTAAATATAATTTTTATCCATAATAATAATATATATATATATAGTATATGTGTGTGTGTGTGTGTGTGTATGTTTTTATAGACTTACAGACTTAAAGCTATCTTAACCCAGTTTTACTAAATTTATGATCATGGCTTAAAGTGTATTGTAATAAATTACTTCAAAATATTGTTTTAGAAGAAAAAATACTTGTTTAAAGCATTAACGGTAATGGATACTTTGACGTTTTAATGGTTAAATCGTTAATTATATTCAGATACGATCATTTGTAACATACTTACTACGAGTTAGTTTATTGCTAGTAGATATACTAGCAATCACTTATAGAAATAAAAAATTCAAAGCTCAGTGATACAAACTCAATAGTACTAAACGATTTTGTTGACCTTTGTTCTACAAGAAAATCAATTATTTTAATGAAATATATTCTTATGCAACATAAATATATTAAATATTCAAGTAACCGGAGAAATGTATATAATAAAACAAGTAAAGTGCAAAGCTATTATAAGTATAAGATTTCAAGTACTTTATTTTTACATTAACTTCAAACAGGTTTCGTAGCAATAACTAGTAATTGAAAACGTATTTAATGTAAAAACAATTTCTCGGAAGATAACCAAACAAGTGTTATTTCCGTGTCATTGTTGTTGTTATTATTATTATTATTATTATTATTATTACAGTATACACAATTTTTTGCCACGACTTTAGCTCAGGTCTCTTCCTTCCGACCCTTTTCACTATTAACAACGAGAAATATGGCCGTAAAAGGATTAAAGGACACGATTTATAGGGGCTACACGGAGCAGCCGCCTGCGTTGTTAAAAATGAATTATGGGAATAAGGTTCGTAATGAATATATGAAAGAAGAGAGAAAAAAATGTTTTCATATATATATATATATAGTTAGTATACTACCTGAAGCTGCCCTCTATAATAATATCCTACGCGTACAGTGCGGCACGTTTACGGTCCCGTCAGAAGCGTATATTATTATATTCTACAACATACACGGGCAAATCATTCGTTCATTGTTTTACGTGTTTTTTGTTGGTTTTCTAAAAAAACTCTCTCAAATAATAATCTGCTTCGGTCGGCAGTAGTGTGCGTCGTATTATGTATTATTTCTACAGCAGTCAAGACGATTCCTCGGATAGTTCTCAATACGAATATATTCGTGTGACAAATACACAGTCTGCAGAAGAGTCGCGTACCTACTTAGTCGGATCTGGTCTATGTGTGCGTGTAGTATATACATCAGCTAGTATTATTTATATGGGTACAACATTTTCCACTCAAATTTCGACCGTAGCGCGGCCAATAAATCTGAAACACATACAATCGATGACAATAATCGGATTCAAATCGGGACAACATCCGACAGCGTTACAGTGTGATACGAGTATAGGTATAATATTACACTCGCAAGTACTTATCGAAATCCGACTGATCTGAATAATATCGTTTTTGTCGTTTCGTTCGTTTTTATTCTTAACAAAACTATGATAGTATTCCGATCGATGACTAACATTATGCCGTGTCCCTTTTCCACCGTATTAACAACTTTTTTCCGGTACGCGTCTAAACAAGTGTCGGGGAGGGGGAAGTTGCTGTGTAAGGGTATGGATTTGGGTTCGTCAGTCACCGTATTATTTACCCTTATCCGTCAAAACACATCTGAGGTTGGCTCTCGAAGGAATCTACACAAAAACGGTGTATTCCTTGCACCCGGAAGTAGCGGCGCGTACACGGTCCTAAAATACTACTTCCGGTCTACAATTCGCGTGAAAAGTTCTATATCCACCGCAGCGCAGTATATAATATAATACGCCGCGACCGGCGCTGTAGCTCTGTAATATGTGTGCGTATAGACCACGCCGAAAACGGGCTAAGTGAAAAGTCTTGTAAGTGGTCGAAGTATATATTATATCATACACGCGGAAACCCTGTACCTCTACCATCCCCCGACACAACCAACAACGTTCTGTGAGCTATATCGTTATAAACCACTCCGTCGAGGTTTTTTTTTTTGTACACCTTTTTTTCCACAAAAATTTAATATGTATACAGAGTGATTCTCTTATCGCAATAAATCAATATAATACTAAGTAATAAAATTATTTAAATGTTATTTTTTATTTTAAGAATAAATAAAACAGAATTCATAATAAAAAAACGTAAAATATTATAATTTTATAAGTGTTTAAAAATAACCTAAATTTCTTGTAATATCGCCTCATAAATAATCACTCTGTACATATTATGTTTATGTACATGGACTTGTGAATAGTAACAACAGCAATCCTGCAAGAACGACGATGAATATCACAGAATCCGTTTAATCTATCGACTCAAGTTTGCTCTAAATAATCGTACGAAATAATAAAATAAAAATAAACGTAACTATCAAAGATATGTGCACCATAAATCCACGTCTTTGATCATTGGTTATAGTATAAAATTAATAGTAAAATATATTATATTAATATTATATCATAATAGATAACACGTACGTACTACACATAATAATACTATCTAAACACTATAAAAGCAGGATTGAAGTTATTCGCGGCCTTTAACAATTACATATTTATACCAGATGTCATCAAAACAGAAACTATAAAATACATGAGATTATTTCAATATTATGTTTTATTTTACATAAAGCATATATTTAAAAAAATATATATTATAATTTTTTTCTTAAAAATATTTAGACTAATTTTATTTTTATAGTATATTATGCCTATTTACATTATTCCAAGGTATGCGATATTGACTTAATATTAAATAACACTAATTTATAATAATCAATAATATGGTAAACCTGTAGTTCAAAATTGAAAATACTAGTACTATAGTACTATTAATATAAAGCTATATTATCATATATTAGTCACATAAACTAATTGTATAATATTCTTAGAAATAATGACTGATAGTGGCCATCTCCGATCTGAATCGTTTTAATCATACAAAAACATTTAAATTTAACACACCCGTTACATATTGATTTACTTGATAAGAAGATAAACTCAAAACCTAATATATATGTATATATAGTCTATATATTTACTTCATTAGGAGGAGGTTTATTTAATTTGTTCACATTTGAACAGAGTGCATTACACTATTATTTAGTATAATGGCGTAATATTTACCGTGGAATAATGAATATTATAAAGAAGAACTTCGAGTAGTGAAGAACCCAACGAGGTCTTTATAAAAGATATTAAATGATAATAAATGCCCCTTTTGTGTGAAAAACAAAAAAAATTGAGATTTTTCGTAGATATAATTTTATTTTTTGCCGTAAAATTTTGCTCATACCGTGGTAATATTATTATCGAATCGATATTCCTGTGCGCGAGCGTATTATATAGATCGTGACGATGCAGTGGCCTATTGCCGTCCATTATTGCGGCGACGGTGTAATTCCGTCGCAATGCGTACCCACTGCTGCGGATAGACGAAATAAATCCGTCGACGAAAGGTCGGTCGACCGCGAAGTCGTGATTTCATCGTCGTAGTTTTTTTTTTTAAACAAGAGAGAATAATATAGATAGTATATGATGTACAAATAATGTCTTCGGAGTGAAAGGAGATGATCTAAATTCACGTCTTTAATTTAATCAATATATTATTATTTATTCAGTCTTACCGAAAAGTGCGTATTATATACTGTAAATTCAAATTACTTAGGTAATCTTTTAAAATCGGCAATTTTATAAGTTATTTAACATTTAATTAACTATGGACTGTTTGGAAATTTATTATTAACGATTATTCTCTTTTGGCAGCAAAAGCATGATTAAAACCCCCGTTATTTGTTTTAATACGTTTGAAATGTTTTGAATAATAATATGCCAGTAAAAACAAGGCAGATTTGTTGTTGACTATTTATTTTTAATCGACGGTAAAGACATTTTATAGTAATATTAGATACCGATTACAAAACATGCGTGTGTACGTGGCTAATGATAAGTAATACAAATAAACTATCGTGGTGCGTTAAAATATAAAAAAAAACCGTTTCTTTTATTAATTTTTAATGCACCTAAGGTCAATAAAGGTCTTCATGGAACCCACTCAGAAGTTTTCCGGAAGTCGGAAAACGCGTTAAAAGCCCGTTCGGATAAAATATTGAAAAGAACTCGGTATTTTGCATTCTTATTTCGTCTAGACTACCCCATCAGGCAGACCGACAGATTTTAATTAATCAATGACAGTTCAAGACGCCCTCACCCCAAACACTTGGAACTATTTTCTGCGCATTAAGTTTTTATTGCAGTAACACTTTGTATTATATTATTTTTGGTTTAGAACACATATTATCATACGTCATAATATTTTAATATGATATATATATATATATATAGATATCATTTATTATAGTCAAAAATATCTGAAATAACAGTTATTATAACGTCGCTTACATGCAATTTTTCGATTCATGTAAATCAGCATAATTTTGACACAACATCACAAACGATCGATCAATCGATTCGTATTATGAAACTACACAAAATGGAATAATAGTTAGTTAGGTTCCGAATTAATACCCGCCTGAACATAAAAAACGTAATATTTTTCATACAAAATATAAAATTATGGTAGTTCTAGAAATTTTTTTTTTTTAATGAAGCGATATTATACACCACCTCCACTCCGCCCATCCCGTAATTACCAAACGCAGATGTGACAAAAATAAAAATAAATTGTAATTACAATAAATTAAACGTTGAAATGGCGTTTTTAACAACAATAATAATTTATTATTACAACTTAAACAGCAATATACTACTGGAATATGATAAATTCATTATGAAAACTTAAATTTAAACTAAAATAGTTATATTAGTAATTTTAAACTGCGGATTGACCGTCGTTTACTATTAAACAGTAATATACAGAACACAGTAGTTGCATGTCATCGTCATCATGACAAATTATTATTTTCATAGTATTGTTCACCTACACATCAGTGTACCGAAATTGCCTATATTTTGCGCCGCTCAATAGAATCAAATAATGATAATATTATTATTCAAAAAATTCATAAAGTGCTTAGTTCACGTTTAAGACAGCCAAACCACTCAAAAATATATTGGTATCTTACAAAACATATTGCAACCTCAAATCACAATCACGATGCGGTAATAGATATCATTATAATAGTAGAGAAATAAATTTTACAATTACTTGAAAAAACAACGGAATCCAATTTACACATCAGTTACTATAGTCGATAAAAGTAGGTAAAAAGTGTAAAAAAAAACTTTAAAATGTAACGGTTAGATAATAAATAATTTCTTTGCTTAAAAAAAAAATTATGTGAAGCAGCAGACGTATTATTTTTAAGATTATAATTTTTTCTGTTACTTTTATTATTTTTTTTTGAAAGCTGCGAACCTTGTAAATTATAAATCTAGAACTGAGATTATTTGACTGCAGTGTTCTCAACTTACTTCATAGCTAATGAAATAAGCGAAAGAAGTATAGATTTAAAAAATAGTCATAACATTTTTTTCAAACTTTTTATGAATTCAAAAATTTTAAAAATTCAACTATTCTATTCCTGTCTTACAATATTATATTGGAATGTAATTTACATGTTAAAATGGTTTACAATATACAACACAGAGCATTATATATTATATTATAATACGAACTTGTCACTTGCATTGTGTTTGTGTATAATTCCAGTTTTGATTGAAATGTATCGATTTTATGAAACAATATGCGCGATTAGTGTACAATATACAATAATGCAATACGCATATATATTACACTTGATTCGTGGACACTGTATCGGATATCCGCAGTGACAGCTTGTATTGTTATCATCGTTAATATTATCATAATATTTTTAATATATTGGTGTATGATAACGCTCGTGCCTAATAATAATATAATATTCATATCGAAGACAGAACCGTTCGAAACTCGTCGTCAGTTATGCCTATGATGTCATTTAAAATTATTAACGTGTAAACGATATCGTATATTATAATTTGAAAAGTGTTGTATTATCGGTCTATGTCGATCAAATTACTTTATTTCCATGCGATCGTACACTATACAAATGCCGGTTAAATGTTTTGTTTTGTTTTTTTTTTTTTTTTTTTTTTTTTTTTTTTTTTTTTAATTTTATATTCTTCGATTCTACAAAATATAATATATATATTGTAATATAAAACATAAAAACTTTTCTCGGCGAGAAATCGCTACGGATCGGAATAGAGGAGTTTCTCCCTTCCCTCTAAGCTTTAGTATGACAAATCGCGAAATAGTTATATTATATTTTTATTTGTTCGTGTCGTATTATGCACAAATTTTGTACAGAGTCAATGCATATTTTATAGTCGATATTATTGCTCAAGTGTAAATGTTTAAAACCTCAAATCCACAAGAACAAATCGTTCAGTGGCTATAATCGTAGTAATTAATTTTATTTATATAGTTTTTGTACTGTTGCAGGGTGTACAACTATCCCACGTGATGATTCCGGGAAAGTGACAGTGAATTAATGAAAAACACATAAAGAAAATATTATCTTCGATCGGTTGATGGCGGAGAAAAGAAGTAGAAGACCAGGACTGTGAACGAAATAAAATAAACGATCATTATATATATATACATATTTATATTATGCTATAATATTATATAAATAAAACAGCTGTAGCCAACGTAAAAAAAAATAAATATATATTAATAATAATAATAATAATTTATGTTATAAGGGAAAAAAATAATAATCATTGTATACTGAAATAATATTTATTATGGAATTGTATGATAATATAGTGATTTTATTTATATAAAATTGAAATTTGCTACCGAATAAATCGCATTATGACTCAAAGTTCACAGCATCCCTCTCGTGCTCTATCGCCACCGCCCTCCTCCGACCGACACTTCTACCACCGACAGCCAGTCACTGAGCTTGAGAAGTTAAAAACAAATATGGCCGTGGCGGGGAGATCTCTGGTGATAATGGAAATGTAACTCAATATAAACAAGAAACGTGTTTACTTAAGTCTGACGGGCGCGCATGTGTTGTAGTTCTGATATTATACAAAGCGTATTATAGCCTCTTGTGGCAGAGAAAACAATGGTATTCTTTCCTGGCGAAGACACGATACGACAGAATCATTTTCCTCTTTTATTTTTCCACTCCTACACGACATTCGACGCTTCGACGTGCCGCGCAAGACGGGAAAACGAAAATCGTTTCTTCGTCTCTCCGGCAGATTACTTTTTAAAATTAGTATCCGTACCGTCTCGTAAACATTTGATTTCGTACCAGTTAGTTTATAATATATAAATAAATAAACCTCCGCGCTGTATATTGCGCACCATCTTTTTTTTTTTTTTAATTTATTTTAGTTTTCAGACCATTATTGTTTTTCAGACACGAGATTCGTCGGTCTCTTGAACAAATACTTGTTACTACGCCGAAACGTCAACATATTAAAATCTATTATTTACAGGACGATTTTTCATTAAAAAAAATATTTTATTAGTCAATTATTTAGTAGTGCTTATACATTTATACGAGAAAAAGCAATCATTGTTTGGGTGTATATTGATTCAGCTACACATTAAAAATGTAATATGATTTATGAATATTTAAGCTGTACAAGTGTTAGTATACTTGGTTCGTTGTGTAATCTATATTATGCAAATTATGATTTTGAATTTTATATTTTTTTTAATAAATTATATCTACTAATTAAGTTTTAAACTCATTGCAATAATTTACAAGTGCCCATAATATTATAAATCGTGATATCGGTATCTATAATAAACTATAGATTTTATAATTTCATAATATTATTATACATTATTACATTTAATATTATGGCTTATTTAATATATTATTATTTTTAAATTTAAAATAGGCTGTCTACAACTTATGGCTAGTTTCTTTCATTTTTTTTTTAAATTTAGGACTCGACGGAATCGATAGGTATAGACATTCTGAAATAACCTATGAACAATAGCCAAACGGAGTCGATATACTATATAATTCTATCAAAACATGGCGAATCGATAATGCTTTTATTCTTATTTTATCGTTATATTATTAGAAATAATACTTTTGTTTTAAATAATAGCGTTGTTCTCGATTAAATTATACCGAAACAGAATATTTTCACTGAATTTGAATTTTTGTTTATCAGTTTTTATTTTCTCTTTCTCTACATACGACGGACGGGGCTTTTTGTTCGCACACCATACTTGTAGAACAATGATTATTGCGGTGGTTTAATTAAACACGATTTATAGACACGATAGATGTTCATCGAAAATGCATCGTTGCAAAACGTTCGTGAAACCTACACACGGTATGTATATAATAATATATAGTAGCAGTGGAGGTGATGGAATCATACACAAAGTTGCATGTTTATAAATTGGACGCCATTCACTCGCCTATCATCGTAACCATTTACAATATATTATTATAATAACACACAACCACGGTATCGTCGGATCAAATTGAACGGTAACCGATTATGATTATGATTATTATTATTATTATTATTATTGTTCGTGAATCGATTAGCGTGTTATACTGTTTGTAGCCATACAGTTACGCGTGTACTGAAGCCGTTCGATAATTATTGTTATAATTCAACGGGCCCCCATTTATTGTTACCACCAAATATCTATTTTTACTAATCACTTTACCCGCCGTAATCATAACTATATATTCCAGCGTATTGACGTGTGGTAGATATGTTTAGTCCACATAATATAAATGTCATGCACAGCGACATGCAAATCGACGAGAAAATAACGTAATAATAATATGGTAATCACGATGAAATTTGAGACGTCTATGAACAGACAGATTTTTTTTTTAATACATTTTGCAGACTATTTCCGGTGCATACTACGTACGACCAGGATTTTATCAAATTGGCAAGTCGAGTCCGGATTAAAAACGTCAACAACAAACAATACCCTACTTGAGTTTCTGTATACTTTTTTTATAACCTATAGTCTCGTCAGGAAAATCGAAATTTAAAAATCGATTATTTCAATACATTTTGTCAAAATATGAATATACGACATATCCGTTTTCTTGCATATTACAAACTGTATCTATGCTAACAATTATTAAATATAAAAAAATCCCAACAAAATATGATTATTTAAATTTAACTATTTATTGCAAACTGTCCATAGTTATTACATACGATTTAATTTCGACCCCCGCTAAAGCCGGTACCTATATAAATATTTAACGCGTACTATAAATAATAGTTTATATTTATACATACATAGGTACATCATATTATTGTGACCCATGTGTATGACGAGTATAACAACAGCTGTGTTAATCATATCTAATGGATGAAATATCGTCGATCGTATCGACTACACACTTTGAAAAAAAGCTCGTCTTTCAAATCCACAAAAGTTTTCTCAAAATCACGATATTCAATACTGCACACACTGATATGTGTCAATAAAACTTACCTTTATCTAAAACTATATATATATATCATCGTTTAAAACTACATGTTTTTATTTTAAAAAATTTAATTTCTACAACGACTCATAATTGCGTATCTTTTCGTCGTCGCACAATAAATGACATGTTTAAAACACATGTTTACAATTAATAAAAGTGCGCAATTATTGATTTAGCAAAAATAATCGACTTTTTCGTAAAAAGTAAAACTCTAGGAACTTTGTTCGGTGTAAATACGATAGTATTAATAACTTCGAATTATTTAATTACATTATAAGTAGGTGTTTAATTTTTAACTGTCGGTCAAATGTGTGCGCTTTCGAATTACCGACCTTTAAAATTCCCCTTTTAAGCAATAGACATATTGTGCGATTTTAATTTTTGAAAGATACTCTGAAGTATTTATGTCGTAGATACAACAAATTAACAAAAAATGATATTATATACAGTTGATTAAACATTCTAACGTAGTGAACGATGTTAATGCATAAAATAACTCGATAGTCAATTCATATAATTTACACTTTATCTATACCTCCTGTTTTGTTAATTTATAAACTAACTTTTTATATATTTTTACATAGTTATTCCTTTTTTGTTAATTTTACAATTAATAAATACCTAAATATTAAGAAATCATTAATATATAATTCAAATTATTCAAAAATACATTGGTATTTGAAATGAATTATATAAACTTGTATTGAGTGACAGCCGACATGATAATATCGGTAATAATGATATAGTCGAAACGGGACAGAATAAGTTTAAGTTCGAATTTACTACAGCTATAAAATATACTTTTTTAGGGCGCAATTGAAGTATTGATACAGCCTAAGATACCTGCAGTACTGCGAAATGAGAATTTATGTAAATATAATATTCCTTTGAAGAAAGAACATAGGTGTACAAATTGTACATGTGTTTGCCACAAGTGAATTTTCAAAAAATCTCTCAAGAAAAACTATTTATTAAATTTTAAGAAAATCATCTCTTTTTGTGGTCGGGCTCATTGCTTAAAAAACACTACGCTAAATTTGTATAAACAATCTTTGAACATCTTTTATAATACTATATTCGGTTATACAATATAAGTATTGAAATATAATTTATAAATATAGATTACACAATAATTTTATTATTTGCAGTACGCTAAGAACTGACAAGAAGATAATTGTTTCCCTAAAAACGTGTTTGAACAATGTTTTAAAATATTTGTTCTCGAGTATGATTTTCAAACTCACTCATCAATTACCCCCCCCCCTCCACGAGTTTGTCGATATTATATTAGAAGTGTATATAAGATCGTCGTAGGTATATTATTCGGCCGGTTGAATAATTTGAAACGCGTCTATCGAATAATACGAATTACTTCTTATTAGTTATCACTACTACGAACTCATATTTTACGCGTGCAGAGCGCATTTCGACGAACGAAAACTATAGCGAAACACACGCTCGCCTATGAAATACAAATAAAAGGTGATGTGTATTATTATGCTTCCGGCAAGTCAGCAATCGGCCGTTGGCAACGATTTCGTCGTGTGTTGACAAACACATCTCACAAAATTGAGATATCGTGAAATGTGTGGACTGCTGGAAAATGAAAATATTGAAAATGCTGGAAACAAAATGAAAAGTTTTTCGTTTGAGCCCTTGACGTTCGACGTGTCCGCTTGTATAGCTGCCACTCCGGGCAAGTAAATCATCACGTGCGCGAGCGATCAGTGATTTTTTCCCCAGTGCGTGACTAGAATTAATTGCCATTCTTTCTCTTTCCGAAAGTCTCTAACCACACTGGTCGACGACGAGTATGAAACTTTGGACGATTTTGGATATGACGTCCGTCGCATCGAGACGATTATCGCAAGAAACTGAAAAAAATGACAATGTTCATATTATTATGACCCCACGGCCAATCGACCTAAATATTAAACAACTCGTTTGAAAGAATCGAGTTATGAGTCCGCGATTAGCTCATTGACCTTTCGAATAATTTATATAAGAGTTTGAGTTGTAAAATTCCATAGACATTATATAATATTATAGTGCGTACCTTCTATATTATATATTGGTGTGCAACGACCATTGTAGAAATAATAAAAAAGACCGGTAGGTCATTATTACTTCCGTAAAATCACATTAATATAGATAATATTAACTCAAATACTTATGTTGCAGCAGTAAATTCTTAATTATTTCAAAAATATCAATTTATGTTTAATCTCAGAATAGTTTGTTTTTCATTATTAAATAAAACAATTGATTTGGTTTCATAATCTTAACATTGATATGTTTTAAGAATAAAACATAAATTATTTAAATTTAATATTATGGATTTGGAGGGTATATTATAATTTATGACCGTGTACATAGAATAATTTATCAATATAAAATAAAAAATTGAAAAAAAAAAATTTCCTCTGAATATGGTATTATTATTATTATTTATTAAAATACTTAACGACCAAAATATTGAACATAACTAAAGCAGCATAATTGATCAACATAGCTAATAATTGATGGCATATAAATTTCTGTTGTACTCGTAAATACGTCATTTTATCACTGTCAATCCGTGTATGTGTTTATTTGATTAAATAAATATATATTTACATTAAACATAAAACATAGCGTTTTGACACGGTAGGTTCCTCACGGTTGAAAAATTATACCTTTGCACTGTTGTGGAATTTTTACTTGTTCGGCGTGAGGGGTATGCAAACGCATTATGCAAGTGCATCTGCACGAATGATTACACCAATGGGCGCGAGTATCACTAATTGACGACGTTTTTACATTAAACGCCGAGCAACAATTCGCCCGGTGACCTGACATTTAATATTTCTCGGAAACTCGGTATCAGCGATACCGTCACGTTAATTATAAACATCAAGTCGTTTTGGGACGACAACGACGTCTCTAGTATATTTGTATAAACGACGACGACGAAAATTACATGTAAATAATATAATTTAATTATTACTTTTGTCGGGCGGGAGGGAAAAAAGTCCGTGTATATTTCAGGGGTTTCCTCCTAGCCCGTAAACGGGTGTTTTCCTTAACCGTCACTATTGTTATTATTATAATTAAGGCCTACGAGAGTGGAAACTACCTCAAAGTATAATAATGTGGGGCGTCGTAATTAATTAAAAAAATAATTACAATAAGAAACATATACTGTGGTTTATTCGCGATTTAGCGTGACGGGGTGGTGGTCGTCAAACGAGCGATATCACATTATGATAGTGGCAATATAATATATTCTGGCCATTGTAGGAACGCAGGAAACCGCGCAAATTAACACGTTCTTTGAATTTCTATCGCACGTCCGTCTATGTACCGAACGCATTGCGAGCTATTGCGAGATGTAGAAGGAAACAATATTATGATCCGCTCGAGAAACATACTTTGACTTTATTATTATTATGAAAACCGCAGATGTCGGAGTGAAAAAACTAAAACGACGCTCAATACGACCGTTTTGCTTATTTTTCTTCTCTGGATCGGATGAGACTGTACGCACACGATAATACGTCGGCGGCGTCTACCTAAATATGCTATTATAATGTTATTATGTACCCAGACGTCGCGTTATTATAATAGGACGACGTGGCGGAAATCTTCCAAAGACGGTTTATTATTGTTTTCGGAGCTTTTAATGCGACACTCTTTGATTGTACGATTTGCTTCGTTTTTTTTTTTTTTTTTTTTTTATTATTATTCTTCTGAAGTGTTTCTCTCTAACCACTATTTATTTCCTTGAGCTTTACCGTCTCCGCCACCTCCGCACCGAGATCTGCGCTACGACGAATGCATTATTCAGTACGTGTCTTTGTTCTTATTAGAGTAAAAGCTGCAGCAGCGGGCTTTTACACACACACACACACGTATATATATATATATATATACGTACACTTGACGTGAGTATACACTTTGAACAAATAACTCGGCGAGAGTAAACAGCGGCTATAGGTATTCTGCTAGGTTGAATTCGCGGGATTTTTTTTCAAACGTACGAGAACAGACGCCAACCTAAAAAAATTCGTGTACACGCCCAAGGTTTGGTTGGGGTAAACGCGATTTCGTGAATAGGATCGGTATCGCATAATCCGATGGTATCGCTACACTTTTTTTAACATAAATTTCTGTTCATATTATGTAATAAAATAAGTGAGTACTGAATATTGTTTGTCCGACTGCCATCAGTGTTATGCACGTGATAACTCGACGTGAAGACGTTATAATAATATTATAATGATATTTATTATTACGATTTATATTATAATGCACGACTGCTATATCGTTATTAGATACAATTATTTATTTTATAAACTATACGCAGTTATTATGTGCCATAACTGTAATATTGCTGTGTATTTTACACATCCGTTCATGTCAGTGCTTAATTGGTATTGTGGCCACATTTTTGTGTCGTGTTTATTTTTCCTAAAATAAAAAGTCTGCAACGAAAACGCGCGCGTATTAACTGGAAAAAAAATCGGGGATTCATAAAGGCTCGTCTCCGTGTAAACAAATAGCATTTCGAACATTTTTTTGATAATTATATTATTTTGAACGAATGTTATCGTTGAAAACTTGAAACAATTTCATTCATGTTCAAAAAAGTTTGGAAAAATTGTCCAGGAACAAATTTTGTTCGGGGTCGATTCCAATAAAACATGTTCAAAATATTGTTTCGAATAAAGTATAAACAACGCGTTGCGTCGTCAACTTTGTTCAACGAACACGCGCGTATACGAACATAGTTTTGAACATACTTACATAATATGTTTGATTGTATAAAGGTATGCATCATGCATGTATGTATGTATCATGTATATATGAAAATAGACTTTCGAACTTTATAAACAAATATAATGCACAATAATTTGTGAAATAGTCGTTTAATTCAATAATATTAAAATATTTATAGTAAAATAATTTAGGCAATAATCCAATTGACAAAAATATAAAGCATGTGATTTATTTCAGAAAAATATGTTTTCTTTTATCTGTATAATCCAGATATCAGTACTCCCATTGATCTGTACGTATGCCTATCGAACGATTGAGAACGTTATATATTTTTGGCCGAATAATTGAGAACACTTAAAATTAATAAATTTACCGCTGACACAAAAACCAATACGATTGAGAGCAAATTTACGTGCAAAATTGAAAAAAATATTAATAATATGTATATATATATATATATATATTGTTAAAAAAATATCCTTATAAAATAATACATTTATATAAATAAAATAAATAAACAAAAATATTCTAAAAGAAAAATAATTATTATAATATAATAAAAACATAATATTGGCACATGCGTTTTATAAACAAAAAATAAGTATATAAGTATAAGTGTAACATAAATTTGGTATCATGAGCTATCGTTATAATAATTAAAAATTTATAAAAATATGTATAAAAAATGTAATACGTTATTGTATTGAGTTAATCGGCGCAACTAGGCTGGTGCAAAAGTGTTTTTAGCATCCCTTGTTTGTTTAGGTCTAACTAAAATTATTTTTATTAAATACCATCAATTTTATTTTTTTTAAATTATGGAAAATTAATCGAATAAATATTTCAACTATTTTGGTCATAACTTTTAAGTCATAACAATAATTCGTTATAAAATATTATTTCATATTTCTATAGTTGATAGCACTATATAGATAAATACTGGAGGAGGACTCCAATATTACTGGTGAGCTCTAGAATATAACTGATTTTATATTAACGTTTTATCGGCCAAATCTATATTTAAATTAATAAAAAGAGTTATTTATATAAGAGATTTTTACTTTTTATCATCAATATGAATTGTGGTAAAATATACATTAAAAGTTTTAATGAATTGATTATTGTAGATTTGTAACTTATAAGATCGTGTAGTTTAAATAGTAAGGTGTGAGAGGGGGACAAAGCTCCCTGCGGTTCTACGAGGCATTTACAATTTTAGTACCTCACGTTTTAAAGGTCTAGTTGCGCCTATCATTGAGTTACCAACCAACCTATAATACATCAAGTATAGCTAGCGATTGGTCTTCACTTCGTTCGGAAAGTATAATTTTAATGTCGTTATTTTCCATTATGTGGTGAGTAAGAAAATAAAAGTGACGAGAACTAAGTTGACATTTGCGTGACGACTGTAACAGCCTAACCGTTATTCTCTTGTATCTAAGTCAATGCTTAGATAATAGTGTTCAAATTACCATAGTTTCTAATAATATCCGATGAAAGCTCGATAAATCTTACGATTCTCTAACAATAATAACAGCTATCGTTCAATAACAACTATTAAATTAAAAAATTCAACGTCACTAAAAACTGCTGTTCACGGCCGTTCTCAGTCGTATTTTACCGGTGCGTATAATGGACGTTCTGCTGATAATAATATAATTAAACAAATTATCATCAAATAATTTTCATTAAATATATCATTTAACGCGGCGGAAGCATTTTCAAACCTTTAGATATGATTATACGAGACGTCATGTTTCACTAACTGTCATAAATTGTGTAGTTCGAGAACTTACCGCTTCCGTTACCCTCGGAGCTATTATTCGATTTTTATAATGCTAATGTCGCAGTGACTTTGTCTTTTTTTTTCAAACGACCGGGGACAGGAAATAATCCGGGGACGATGTGTATTTCGTAAATTCGTCGCGGACGAAAAAATAAAACGAAAGGGCGCATGATGTTATAACGTATAGAAACGTATGGAAATAAACATTTCATATTTACCGCGCTCGGGAGGATCATTGGGAGTTTACTCTGCAAGAATACCGGTTTGCATAATATTATAAGCCGCGTATTATACACATGGTAATGGGCTTCGGTAAATTGTTTACAAGATCCGATCGACTCGCGTCGTCATAATAATAATAATATATATTTTAAAGTTATACAATATGTTTGATACAATACACGGTCGTGTTGTGCTCGTGTATAATAATATGCACGTGCACGCGTGAAAAAAAAAAATTTCGGCCACACGAGTGTGCGTGTGTGTGCCATTGACTACACATCACGACGAGATCACATCAGTTGCTATGTACCTGGCGATACATAACTTTTCTGACTATCAACAATGACCTCGAGGGTAAGGGGGAACGATAATGTAATATCTAATACTGGGCATATTATTACAATGATAAATGAACTAACAGCATCCTTTGAGTTGTCGCCGCTCGACGACAAAGCGTGGGCAGTCGGCATTTCCGACATAGAATAATATAATATCAAT